>SNQJ01S0018966.1:121209-148240 GCA_010110895.2 Picea sitchensis
AGAGAGAGAGAATCGATTTGTGTTAATAGGAATGTGTGTGTGTTCCAATTGCTGATAGCATGCAGATGTTTTAGGAATGTGCAAGTGCTTTAGTAACGTGTACACGTTCCTAAAGCACGCACACCTTTTTTGAATTTCAATTTTGTTTCGATAGGAGTGACAGCTCTAGCATACATGTTTGTTTAGTTGGTTTCTTCAGATTTAGGTTCAGGATGAAAAATCGAGTGGTTGAGTTTGCAAATACAAAAAAGCCTCCATTTTTATGAATTCCTCTCCATATATTTGTTTTTGACGTTATTTTTCTATAGGATACACAATTCAGTTATTGAAAAAACTGAAAACATAGATAGAGTTGGTTGAGCAAATTCCAAATATAAATATTTTTTTCAATTAATAATGTTTACCATTTTTAATCTATTTTTGTCTTGACATATATCAAAATCCTAGAATACATACGTCTATTATTTCTGCTATAATTCTTTGTTAGATTAACCATTTCTTGAATTACTTATTATGGGAGACCAATATCTATGATCTAAAAAAGACCAATTTTTTTTTCTGATCATGTTAATACCCTCTTAGCCTGGACAAACAAAAAACGATGTAATTTCAGGGATATGTTGATTTTGATAAGTTTTTAAAAATATAAAATTAATATTATAAATTTCCAAAAAATACACGACACAAGAAAAACGGGTTCTCTACAAGTATACAATTTTTTGGAATGAAATTTCGTCATTAAGGTACTCAACACCCGCATGAACAAAAAAATATATCTTATATTTTGTTGGAAAAATAATATACCACTGTTAGAAAAAACCCAATTTGATATAGTTATTTTCAATTTCTATGAATACAAGTTATATATTAAGAAAGCTAACTCATTTTCCTACGTTTTGTTTTTTTACACCATATTCAAATTAATTGTAAAAGTACCTTGAATAATCCATCCAAATTAATAGATTTTTTTTTCCAGGTTTGCATTGCTACTAATGTGTCATGAGAAACCATCATTAGCTTGCATTCACCCTAGGATTGCTATTAAATTTCATTGATTGTCCATAGATAACCAACATTTCATAATTTGTTTATTAAAATAAAAGGAAGACACCTGTATGCGTGTATATGTGTGTGTTTGTGGTTTTTAACTTTAGATTAGGGTTGAGTTTCAACACAATAAATAATTTGTGTGGGATTCCAAGAGAAGCATTGGAGGACGACTAGGGGGAGGTAAACATGTTGATAATGCAAAGACATTTAATCTTCATTCCTTTATACTAGAAGGTTAGCAATGTTACATCATTTCATAGAGTAAATCATATAAATGATGTGAGAAATTACAAAACCATCATGGATAGTAGCCTCTTTTCCAAGCTATTTAATGTCATTCTAAAGAGAAAAATAATTAAATGTGTTTAGGAAAACATTATAATAATTCCTTCTTAGGATGATTTTTGACCAAAGAATTCAACCATTAACCAATTGCTAACCCTTAAAGGCTGTTTCTGAGAATGAATGAGGGAAAGGTAATATCATTTATCTTTGGTTTTTCATTTTTTCTAAATTCTTCAATATAGTGCTTCAAATAAAACATTGGGAAATGATGGAGAAAGTAGGAATTCCCATTGAATGGAAAATGTTATTTTAGAATTGGGGGTTCCCATAAATCATAAGACATGAAGAAAGATATACCCTAACTCCTACATTATTTTTCATATTCACATTCTAGTTAGGATATTGGATCAAGAAGAATGGGGGAGGAATACACATGCAAGGTTATGGTAATGGTACTAGGTTCTTGTGATATGGCCATAACGATCACATTAAATGGTGAAAAATTGGAGGTTGTTCCTTACTACAAGTACTTCGGATCTGAATTTTATTGTAGTTATAACTAGAATTTGTGTGGATAAACGAGTAGTAGGGGGAATGAAAACCATCTATTATATATATAATAAATGCAGAATAAATCAGCTAGTGTGTTGGAAATTTAGGAGATTTTCTCTTTAAAATGTGAATATAGTAATTTTGTATAGTTTCCTATTTGAGCCTCTTGAAATAATATTGGAAGAAAAATTAGAGAGCTCAAAAGGTTCTTAGTAGAAGAACTAGGAGTTAAAACACAAAAACCTTACTTTACAATTCTACTAGAAACATGTTTGTTACCTTTATGAAAAAAAACATTATAGTATTTTATTATATATATCATCAAAATAAAACAAATGGATACAAACATATTACCAATGAAAGAAAAAATGCATGTCAAGATAAGGGTCGGTAAAATCACGATATGGAATGGATTAAAAATGGGAAATTATATAAAAATAATTTCCTAATGAAATGTTGGATATTCAATACATGGTTCAAAATAGGGTAACATAGAAGATGTGTGAAGAACCTATTGAAAACAAAAATTACTCTATTAATGTGATATCAAATAGATGATTAATTACAAAGAAAAATAGGATGGTATAAAAATTGAAGGCCAAGTTTATACTCAAATAATATAAGATAAATATGTTCAGGAGATTACAGAACTTGAGACAGAAGGGCTTGTCAGTGAAAGAGTACACTAAAGAATTTTACAGTTTTCACATCAGAGTAGGACATCATGAGAGCAATGAGGAAAAGGTCTCAAGGTATATTAATGGCTTGAGATATGAAATACAAGAGGAAATAAGTATGATGACAATGAGAAGGGTGGAATATTCTTATCAATCAGCACTGAAAGAAGACGAGAAGTTGGCCAGAACACAAAGCCAGCGAAACAGAGGAAAAAGTCCAAGTAGAGGTAAAGGAACTATTCGAGAGAAGTTCCAGAAACCCAAACTTGAAGTTGGAAAGTATCAATCATACAGAAAAAAGAGGAATTTCCAGAGGTGGACAACATGGTGGAAGAAACTCTTTTTCTTGAGGAAGAGGAAGAGGTAGAGAAGGAGAAGTGAAATGATGTGCTTGTGGAAAGATAGGGAATATATATTGGGAATGTCCCAAGAGGAAAAAGAAAGAAGGAGGTGGAGAAGCTCACATTTCCAAAGCTCAAATAAGGAATGTTGAGGAAAAAGAAACAAAATATGGGAAGTCCCTCATAATGAGGAAAATTATATTGAATCCAGAGAAGGAGGTGGAAAAACCAGTCCAGAGGAATAGTCTGTTTAGGACTGCTTGCAATACCAAGGACATGGTATGAAAAGTAATCATAGATAGTAAGAGCACTGATAATTTGGTATCCATAGAAATGGTGGAAAAGCTGGAGCTGGAGACAACTCCACATCCTAACCTATACAAGGTAACATGGTTGCAAAAGGGACACCAAGTCATGGTAAGTCGATAGTGCAATGTTGAATTCAAGATAAGAGGTTATAAAGATAAGATTCAGTGTTATGTAATACCCATAGATATTTTTCATGTTCTGTTGGGAAGACCATGGCAATTTGATAGAAATTTCATACATGATCGGTGAAAAAATACTTACACCCTTGAGAAGAATGGTTCTACACATATGTTGATGCCAATGGACGATAAGAAAGTGAAAGAGGAAGCTAGCCCAAGCATACTTCTCATGAGTGTGAAGGAACTCTTGAATTAATTCAAGAAGAAACATGAGATGCAGTTTGATGTGCTGAGAATTTAGAAATCCCAGAGTCATCCTTACAAGTACTTTTATGGATGATATTCCTAAAGAAATTCAGGAACTGACGGATAATTGTTTTGATATTGTCATGGATGAGTTACCTCATTATTTACCACCCATTAGGAATATTAGTCATCACATTGATATTATTCCAGGAGCAAGTTTTCCAAACAAGGTAGTATATAGGTTGACACCTCAAGAGAATGAAGAGGTCAAGAATCAAGTCCAAGAGTTGTTGGAGAAGGGTTTGGTCAGAGAGAGTTTGAGTCCTTGAACAATACCAATTGTTTTGAGTCCAAAGAAAGATGGAGGCTGGAGAATGTGTACAGATTATAGAGCCATCAACAAGATTACCATCAGGTATAGATTCCCTTTAATACCCAAAATCGATGATTTGATGGATTGGAGAAAATTATTTTTCTAAGATATACTTGAGGAGTGGCTATCATCAAATAAGAGTGAGGGAAGGAGATGAATGGAAGACAACATTCAAGACAAATGAAGGATTGCATCAATGGCTTGTTATTCCATTTGGATTAAGAAATGACCCAAGCACATTCATGAGATTGATAAATGAAGTACTCAAATACTTCATAGGTAAGCTTGTAATTGTATATTTGGATGATATCCAAGTCCTCAACAAAACTGAAGAAGTGCTCTCAAGGAACTTGACATTAGTGATGAGGAGGTTGCACTAGGAGAAGTTGTTGATACATTTGAAGAAATGTTCTTTCATGAAGAAATAACTCATATACTTAGGTTTTATGATCTCTTCAAATGAATTGAAGGTGGATCTATAGAAGGTGATGGAAATCAAAGAATGGCCTCCTTCGAGAAGCATATTTGAGGTAAGAAAATTCCATGGATTAGCAAGTTTTTATAGGAAAATCATCAGGAATTTCAGTGACATTGGTGCACCTATGATGGAAACTATAAAGAAAAAAAAAAAGTCTTTTAATTGGACAGAGGAAGTTGAAAAAAGATTCAAATTGTTAAAGGAGAAGATAACAGAACACCCTATTATGGTTTTGCCATATTTCAAGAAGATATTTCAGGTGAGGTGTGATGTAAGTGGAGTAGCTATTGGTGCACTCTTGAGCCAACACAATAAGCATGTTTCTTATTTTAGTGAGAATATGAATGACACTAAGAGAAAATATTCTACATATGATAAATATTTTTATGCTATAATATAGGATCTAAAAAAGTGGAGGCATTATCCCATTCCAAAGGACTTTGTCTTGTACAATGACAATCGGGCTTTACAGCTCATAACCAGACAGGAAAAGTTTAACCAAAGACATGCTAATTGGGTAGAATTCATGTAGAATTGTACTTTTGTTATTAAGAACATTAGTGGTAGCACTAACAAAGTTGTTGCTTCTTTGACTAGGAGATGTCTGATTATGCAAGAATTTCAAGTGGAGACCTTAGGGTTTGAACACCTTAAGGAAATGTATCATGAATATCCAGATTTTAAGGAGGCTTATGAAGCATGTGAGAACCCTTTTCTAAGGGAAAAAAGATGGTGGACATAGTATCGAATTCAATATGGATTTTTGTTCAAAGGAAGCCAACTTTGTCTCCCAAAATACTTAATGAGAGACAACCTATTGAAAGAAAAACACAATGGAGAAATGGCTAGACATTTTGGCCATGCCAAGACTTATGTAGAGTTGAGTTCTTAACACCATTGGCTAGGTATGAGATATGATGTTAAGAAATTTGTGGATAGATGTAGATTGTTTCTAGTATGCAAAAGTGAAGTAGCAGAACATGGGTCTGTATCAGCCATTGCCTATTCTAGATAGACAATGGGATGAAATAAGCATGGATTTTGTGTTGGGATTGCCAAGAACCAGAGGGGGAGTGATTCAATATTTTTTGTGGTGGATAGATTTTAAAATATTGCACATTTCATACCATACCATACCATAAAACCAGTGATGCTACTGACATAGCCAATTTGTTTTTCAAGGAAGTTATGAGATTGCATGGCTTTCCAAGGAGTATAGTTTTAGACAGAGATACCAAGTTCATAGAACACTTTTGGAGAAACTTATGGAAAAGGTTGCGGACAAATTTATCCTTCAGTTCAACATATCACCCTCAAACAGATGGACATACTAAGGTGGTAAATTGAAGCTTAGGGAATTTTCTAAGGATTTCTGAACATTCTTATTTACATTCCTTAATAATATTCATTAGTTCCAACAATCTTGAGACTTACTCTTCTTATTTTAAAATATTAAGGAATTTGTTGAGTATTGCATCCTTCATAACTTGTGAGTATCTTCTCCATAAGTTCTCTTGTCAATTTTATTCTTCATTTATATCATTAAATAGACTGAAAAACTCTCTCACGATTTTTCTTTCTTTTTGAATATTTAGATACTAATTATATTTTCTACTAGGTTCTATTTTAGATGTTTTATTTAATTATGTAATTCCCTCTTTCATTTATTTCAATCTAGTTATTACATTTAAACTGTTAGAGTTCAACACCTCATGCTTCAGAAAACTCTGAAGGAGGTTAACAATCCTCATATTCATTATATTCTCAAGCATAATAGGGCAGTATTCCATGGAGTGATCACTGAGTCCACATATAGTATAATATTTAAGATCAATCCTATCTTTTAATGGGTAGTCTACAACGATGTGATATTCATTGAAAAAGGTGACAACATATTTTTTTCGCTTCCTCCCCAACCATGACCTCCATAGCTTTTGTATCGACCATATTAGCTACCATAGTATCCACTTCGACCCTAGTAACCACCATCACCTCCTCTACCTGGATGACCTTGGTTTTTCTTTGTCTCTTATGTATGATATCATGTTTGATTATTAGATTTATTTTGACTATTATGATGGATGTCAAATATGTTGTGTGTCGATTATTTAGATATGGTGAACCATTTGTATTTGGCATTTTTCAAGTTATGCAAGCAATGTTTTTTATTGTGTGGTTCGTTATAATCTAACAAATTTCACAATCATATTCAATCTCGACTAATCTAACATCTAAATATTTGTCATTTTTTTATTGGTGCTTACAATAGTCTTGTGTGTGCCCTTCATTGATACAAAAAGTGTACCACAATTCACTTATCCTTAAAGCAAGGTTTCATAACAATCTTTACATCATCTCAATATTTTCTTCGACTTTATTATCTAATTAAGGTATAGTTTATTTGTGACCAGATTCAATATATTGTTATTTTTAAGGGAATATTCATAGGATTATATCTCATGGATTCTTAGTGGTTTCCTAATTCTTTCAAGCAGTACTATGAAAAACCATTGTACAAGTAATTCTTTTTAGATAGTCCATGGGAATTTGGTAAGGAGATCCTTAAATCATTTCCGTTATTCCAATACTGACTTGCTTGATATTTGTTTCATTTCTTTAATATTTTGTGCTACCAAGTGTTAGACATATTTGTCTTATTTCCCCAACAATTGAAATTGTTGCATTTGTTTTTTCTCATTAGCTACATCCATGGTATCCCATAACTTTTCGTAGAAAAAATAATGTCTTCTAGGATTTTCATCTCTGATCTGGATTTGGCAGAGGAACCAATTGATTAACAGACTAAATACAATAAACATAGAGATATGAAGAAAAACATAGATATCCAGTGAATAATATCTTGTATTGAATAAATGAAACATGATGAAACTGTAAAACTACAAAACTGAAACACTTGCTTGAGTGGTGGTAGTTATCTATGAGAAGAGAGGTGCCTGCTACACACGTTTGTCTAAGTAGAATGATTACAATGAGTTTATAATTTCCTTTTTAACATTACTCACGAATTCCAAAATCCTAGACATCCAAAAAACTAACCCAAGGAGATGAAACACCAAAATTTATGTGGGCCCCTATGGGTAAGTTTGTACCTCAACTTCTCGGGGTCCTAACTTTTGCATACGACCTCCATTTTAGGCATGTGATAGCTTGTTGGAAATTTATTTTCGAGAAATGTGCATTACACTATAAAAATCTAACTATGTCTATAGTTAGACGGTGGCGAGCCAAAAAAACAGTATTTAGGGTCCCAAAACCGCCCTAGAAGTACAACAAGATGTGTTGACATGAAAGCATACAAAATAAGCTAGTTGGATTAGGTGGGGGGCCACCAGTATCCACCTGGAAGATGTGTAGGGCTTCATACATCCCTGGAAATGAAGAACCCACAATTACAAAGAAGTACAGAAGAACGTGCTAAACTAAAAATTGTTAAGAGGAGTTAGTTGGAATAGGTGGGTGGCCACCAATATCCACCTTGATTAGTCCTCCCACTTTAGAAAGAAGTGGTATCCATTTTGTTGAGTTCCCCCATCAGATGAGGAAACTTTTTCTAAATTTGTCCATCAGTGAGCCACTTTCCTTGGTGTAGGAGTTGCCCTGCCTTGACAACCAGATAAAGTTGGATCCTATACTGATGAGTTCCCTTGACCTGTGTGTCCACTATATGATAAATGGACTCATTTTCCATGCATTCAAGGTTGATATATGTTGGTGTCATTTGTCCTGTGATCTATGAGGTGTCCAATAATGGTGAAAAATATGACCGAAGGAGGTCCACATTGAACATCGGGTGCAAGCCAAGGTAGGGTGGAGTGTTGAGCTCAAAAGAATTTCTACCCACAAACTTGGTGATAGTGTAAGGCCCATAGCGAAGTGACTAGAGCTTCCCATGAGGCCCTGTAAGATGCTCTTTCTACAAATGTAACCAAACCTTGTCTCGAACCTAAAACTAGTGCAGTACCCTATGTTGATCATGGCGTTGCTTGTACTTAGCATTGGATTTCTGCAAAATCTCATGGACCTGTTGGTAGATGTGATGAATCTGCTCAATAATTGGGTGGCTTTGTCGGTCTCAGAATGAACATGGGAAGAGTATGTATGTGTGGTTGAAAGAGGTAGTGCAACATCAATGGGACGACAAGGGTTGGAATCCCAACCCCACTTGAAATGGGCTATGGTTGGTGGAGCTATGGAGAGCCTTGTTTTAATTGTTTTGAATAGAGGGAAGACTCGCATCTCATGTACGCGGATGCCTAGAGTTGTACATGTGCAGGATGTGCACAATCATCTGATTGATTACCTCTATTTGGTTGTTGGTTTTGGGGTGGAAAATAGTGGATTTAGCCAGCTTGGTGTCCAACAATGACAAGAGATTCGACCAAAACGTGCTGAGGAGCCTATTGTCATGGTCGGAAATGAGGATCTGTGGTATCCAAAAATAGACCCACACTCGTTCGAAGAATAGCTTCGTAGTATCTGTCGATGTGATGTTCTTCTTGCAGGCTGTGAGAATGGCCATCTTCAAAAACCAATAAACGACCATAAATACACAATCATTTCCTTACTCGGTGGACAGAAGTCCAGACATGTAATCCATCGAGATGGATTCCCAAGACTTCTTCGGAGTAGGAAGAGGGGTATATAAGCCTTTCTCTTTTATGGTTGGAATGGAAATGGCACATGCAGTGCAATATCTGATATACTTGCTGACGTCCTATCGAAGTTGTGGCCAATAAAAATGTTTCTATAGAAAAACTAGATTTTTCTCTAAACCAAAATGTCCTGCCATCTGATTGTAGTGGGATTCCAAAATCATCTTTTCATGCTCACTTCTAGGAACTCAGAGATGGCCCATATGGAATAACATTTCGTCATGAATGTCAAAATTCATGACATTCGCGCGTGTACCCAAAATATGATATGTGGTGGAAAAGTCTGGATCTTGTTGATATAGTTGGGGCCACTCAGATGCCTCATGTGCACAAGAATGGAGAAAAATTGTGATTGCAGCCATGGGAGGTTGACTGAGAAATTCAATGACATGGTTTGTGCTCCTTGTATTATACTTGATGTTGAGATGGAATTGCTAGAGGTAGGTGGACCACTTATGATGGTAGTCGTTCTGCAATTTTTGTGTCTGTATGAACTACAGAGGCTT
The DNA here is from genome assembly GCA_010110895.2 of Picea sitchensis. Lineage (NCBI taxonomy): Eukaryota > Viridiplantae > Streptophyta > Pinopsida > Pinales > Pinaceae > Picea > Picea sitchensis. Next base: position 130,819 of record SNQJ01S0018966.1, read on the forward strand.
GTGAGCAGTGTGGATGATTGTATCCTTCCCCATAATTTAATGTTTCTATTGACGACATTATTGTACAATGTAATACATTTACTTGTCATAGGTGGGGTATTTTTGGGCAGTATCTAAGACTATCTCACTATGGTATGCCACTGGATGACCATGCTTAGTGACAACTAAACCTACAAAATAGTTAGATGCATTAGTCTCAATATCAAATGGTTGTTTCATATCAGGAAAGGAGAGTACTAGAGTTGAGCATAAGCGATGCTCAACTTGGCTTTGGTCCCATGCAATATGGGAGAATCCCAACACGAACCGTCAGTAGAAGTTGGCTAGTCCCAAGAAGCTTTGAAGATTGGTTAGTGTGGTCAGGGCTGGCCAGTCACAGGTGACTTGGATCTTAGCTGGATCAACATGTACCCCATGCTCATCAACAATGTAGCCTAAGTATTGGACCCTGTTCATGCCAAAGGAGAATTTTTTCAAGTTGGCATAGAGCTTGTGTTGTCGTAGAGTGCTCAAAACCTACTCAATATGTCGCATGTGCTCCTGTCAAGTTCTACTGAAGATGAGGATGTCATCCAAATTTACCACCAAAAAAGAGTTGGTGAAGGGTCTCAATACATCATCCATCAACCTCATAAAAGTGGTTGGTGCATTTGATAAGACAAAGGGCATGACAAGCCATTCGAAGAGAACTTCTTTAGATTTGAAAGTTGTCTTCCATACATCAGTTGGTTCAATGGGAACCTGGTGGTAACCATAATTTAGGTCAATATTGTTGAATAACTTTTCCCCTTTGACTTGGTCAAGAAGGTCATCAGTCCTAGGAATTGTGTACTAGTTCCTGACTGTGATTTTGTTTCATTTTTTGTAATCAATGTAGAGTCTCCAAGTCCCATCCTTCTTCTGCACCAGTGTAATCGGGTTGTATGAAGGCGAGGAGGTGGTTCTAATGTTCCCCTTTTGAAAAATGTCTTAGATCTGACGGTTGATTTCATCATTTTCCATCAGCGAGCAATGATAGACTGGTCCATTAGGTAGAGGTGCACCAGGGGTGAGATCGATTGGATACTTGACTTGGCAGTGCGTCGATACCCTAAAGGGTGAGGAGAATATGTCTCTCTACTCTTCCATGATCATTTCCACTTGCTTCTACTTCAAATAGAGGTTTTGTGTATAGGACACGGATGTCGTGGTGACCTACTTCTTACTGTGAGCATGGATCACAAAGAAGAAAACATTATCTGTCTGTGAAATTACCTTACTTCATTGCCTAGCAGATATTGAAGAAATAATGGTAGGTGACGCTACCTCTAATATCCTGTACAATTGTCTACCCCAAGTAATAATAACACTACAGATTCTAGACTCATACAAAACATGATGCTTCCGCAAATATGATTGTCCTAAAAAAACATCACAAACTTCAAGGGGCGAAATATCACACAATACCTCATCTTTGAAAGGCTTGATGTCGTAGGGGAGATGACATTTCTTGTTGACATGTAGATATCTTCCTTAGCCAAATCTAGTCGATGGTGTAGGGTTGTGGGTGCAGTTTCATTTGCATGTCGAGCTGCTTAACGACCTTTGTTGAGTTCAGGTTCTTCTGACTACCACTATCGACAATGAAATGAAGAAGATCCCCCTTTACCCACATCTATGAGTGAAAGAGGAGTTCCCCTTCCTCTGGTTCTTCTAATTCTCTTAGCTAGACTTTGGTGGTAGAGATAGTGGCACTGGGTTCAACATCAATAATCTTTTCCCTCCTTCTGGATTTGATTCAGAGTCAGAATCAGATTCTGACTTGGAAGCCTTCAGTTCGACCACATGTGACTTTTTGGAGCGACATTCTTCAGTGTTGTGCCAAGATATTTTATGGTATTCACACCATTTTCATGTGTCCTTCTTCACCTTCTCATTTCCGTTCTTCTATTGTGGCTTGGATTGGTTGTCCTGAGAGTGGAAATCTTTTCTCTATCCCTTTTTCTGTGGGTTGGGGCCACCTTTTCCCTGCTTCGGATATGAGGAGTTTGCAGATCCAAACTCTCACCTCTTCTACTTAAATTTTTGCTCGATCTTGACAACATATCTATAATCCATACCCAATGAGGTGATGTCCAGAAAATCCATTTTTATTTGAATGTATCTATGCAAACAACCATGGTATTTAAGCACCATATGTCACACAGAGTCTTTGATACTCAATTTAATGTGCAATGTATGGAAAATATTGGTGAAATATGGTACTATCTAGTCCCTTTCCTCATGCAAAGTGGTCCATCTAGTGTATTGGTCCTCGTAGCTTCCAACAGGGTAGTATTTTTCTTTAATGGCATCATGGAAGGAATCACATGTAGGGGAAACAACAAATATTACAGATTCCTCTATGGTCCTTTGCTTAGAGTAAGTATCCCACTAGTCCTTGTCACGGGGGACAACCTTGGGGAGTGCAAAGGTAATATTTTCCCTATCGGAAAAATTATGGACTGAAAAATATCCTTCGAGTATATTCAACCATTTATCTACAACATATGCATCTATCAGTCCTTCAAATAATGGAATGTCAAAATTTACATGTACCTTGAAGGGGGTTGAATGGTCATTTGATGAAGATGCTTCTCCTATGGGTAGTCGTCGAAGGATCTGTGCAATGTTTTCCATCATTTTGTTCCTTTGTCACGTAAGGGCTTACTCAAGCAACATTTTAAAAGTATCTCCTGCTCCATCATCTTTCTTTTCCTCCCTAAAGGTTTTTTGTCAATATCGGTGCGACCAGTATTGCAAAGGATCGATTGGTTCGAGTCACAACTTCTTGTACCTAGAAATTTTTGGGAACATGCACGAAGAAAAATAAATGAAGAGTAGACCGCTCTAATACCACTGATTTGGATTTTGAAGCGGAACGAACTAATTAACAGATTGAATACAAAAAACACAGACATATGAATAAAAACATAGATATCTAGTAAACAATATATTCTATTGAATAAATGAAATAGGCTAAAACTATAGAACTGAAACACTCGCTCGAGTGGTGGTAGCTATCTCTAAGAAGAGATGTCTCTACTACACACATATGTCTAATAAGAATGATTGCAATGAGGCTCCAAAGGCCTTTTTAACATTACTCATGAATTCCAAACCCCTAGACATCCAAAAACCTAACCCAAGGAGATGAAATGCCAAAATTTATGTCGGCCCCTATGGGTAAGTTGGTACCTCAACTAACTAGGGTCATAAATTTTGCATACAACCTCCATTTTAGGAGCGTGATAGCCCGTTGGAAAGGTATTTTCTAGAACTACGCATTACGCCATAAAACATTGACTTTGTCTATAGTTTGATTGTGGCAAGCCAAAAAAAACAGATTAGAGCCCCAAAACATCCCTAGAAGTACACCAAGATGTATTGACATTAAAACATAAAAAATAAGCCAGTTGTATTTGGTGGGAGAGCACTAGTATCCACCTAGGTGATGTGTAGGGATTCAGATAGCCCCGGAAGTATAGAACTCACAATTACAAAGAAGTATAGAAGAACGTGCTGAACTAAAAACTGTCAAGAGGATCTAGTTGCAATAGGTGGGTGGCCGCCAGTATCCACCTAGATCAATCTCCTTCATATATTGGAAGGTGATGGTGTGACATTTTGATCATTGTTGAGGCTTTTGGTGATGAAGGTGGAAGTGTCAATGGGCTTGCATATTTTAAATTTTTTACTAGATTTGTCCACTAATTGTTGATATTCACTTCGACTAATGTTTCCCCAACTTCTTTGTTGGTTGCCTCTATCTAGCAAGCTTCGTAGTTATATTCTAAAAAAATATTTCTTTACATTTGTATCTCTTCCTTGTGTCCTTCAATGGATAACATTTGATCTTCCTCAATAATTAAATCAATCAGTGAGGGTGCTCCCTTGATATCCTCAATTCAAATAGGTAAGTCATTATCACCTTCTTCAGGTATGACATTTAACAAATTTATATTATGTTAGTGACTCTTCTTTTTTCATCTAGTCAACTCCACACTAAAGCAAGACCATTTTCTACATGTAAGTAATGTCAGACGATTTCTCTAATATGAGGGCTTGAGTAGTCTAGATCTTGTGTTAGAACCATAATTGAACCCAATTCATTTACTTCCATACTTTCAATATTCTTTCATAGTCATAGAGTACAAAACCTACCTCGACCAACTGTATATCTTTGTCCAACTTAGGAACCGTTAAGGTTGCTTCCACATCATCACTCCATCGATCACCGTCTAACATGCATAGGGTTAGGAATCCAGTCACTTATCATTCCTGACAACCTTCTTCTTTCTTGTTTCAATGAGGGTCCATGGCATCACATACTTAAGACCTTTTTTTTCTTTTTTCCTTTTAAATTTTTTGTAGATCGACCATGTGTTTATAATGTTTCATTCTTCTTGTAGTTCTCTATCTTGTTTCTTCCTCCAATGTATATGCAAGTTGACTAGGTTTGTTTTTTCTTCCTAAGGCATCGCATGAGCTGCTACCCTGCATCGTCGACCCCAAATTTACTCTTTCTCAATGAGGGAAATCCTCACATTCATATTCATTTTCTTAGGAAATATTCCTACTCTTCTTGCTTCTTTTTCCACCATGGCCCATAAACTTGAGAAGCACGAACATGCCAAGTATGGTGCCTGCCTTCTGATCCTACCAACAACTAAATAGTGGCCAAAGACCTTCCTTCAAGAATTATTACTCAACAATATCCCTCGTACTACTTGATCACTAGAGGTGATGACTAAGTTGTCCTCCCAACAAGTTGGCATCTATTACCATCTTTAGGTTGAATTTTAGAATCTCATGCAAGAGAGCATACTACAAGATCCTACTCCACTTGAGCCCCTAACCATTACACCACTGCTAATAAATTATTTAGTGTAGTCGTTAAGTAGCTAAGTGATATATTATTAGCAAAACAAAGTTGACACATGGTATTTGGGCTAAATTATTTAATTGGAAGAAATTGTTTGGAATTTGTGATTTTTAATAACTCAAATAATTCATCTCAAATAAAATTTTTGGAAAACTAAATATATGTGTGAGAAAGAAATAATAAAAAATATTATTTTGAATCTTTTTTTAATTTGATAAAATTTAACCAAACAATATATCTATGTGTTACTATAATTTAAAAATATTTTTTTCTATATTAATTTTATAATTTTAAATTTTAGTACTTTTATTTTCTCCTTTATTAAAATTTATTTTAATTCGATTTTATTTATTACATATAAAAAAAATAAAAGCGTGGTAACACTCTCCCATCTATGTAAAGAGATGTCATTTTAAATCATTAAACCATTATAAATAAAATAAAATTATTCGTTGAATTAAATAAATAAGTATATTTAAAAAAAATCTTGATGAATCTAAAAATTTGTGCATATCTTCCCTTTATTACACCACGCTAAAGTGGTTGCATTGCATTCATTTCTTGAATGAATTATTTATTTATTTATTTATAAAATAAAATAAAATTATTTGAAACAAAATTTAAAAATTGTGCATATTTTTTTTCTCTATTGGTTGTAACCACGGAATCAAACATTATATTGGTTGCATCAGTAGAATAACCGAATCAAAATGTACTCACTAAAATATAATATGTTTTACAATGTAAAAAATAGAAAGAAATGCTACATTAATTTAACATGAAAAGTATGATGTTATTACTTGATTATAAGTATTAAAATTATATATATATATATATATAATTTTCAACTAATTTTTTATATTTTTTATCTATACTATGCATATTATTAGTCACAAAATTATATTGATCGCACTTATAGAATCATTGAATCAAAATGCATTCAATAAAATTTGTAAAATAATGGTAAAAAAAAATAAAGTGAAAAAATAGAGGACCACTATGCATATTATTAACCAAAATATTATATTCTTTACAATAGAATCATTGAATCAAAATGCATTCAATGAAATCTGTAAAGTAACTTTAAAAAATGTAAAGTGAAAAAAAAATAGAATACCACCCATATAATAATATTAAATTGATATAATCATTGAATCAAAATGCATTTAATAAAATTTATAAAGCACTGTATTAAAAAAAATATAAAGTGAAAAAAATGGAGAACCATCTATATAGTAATATTAAAATAAATTAGTCTAACCAAAAATATATTATAATAAAATAAATCAATTTATATTTATTTTGATTTTGATTTTTAAATTATTTAAAATTTATGTTAATTAATATTTATTATTCATCTATTAAAAAGATGAGATAATGAAGTTGAACACTATATCTTTATCATATGAGGATAAGGGTGGATGATTAATATAGAAAACATATATCTTTATCATATGAGGTTGAGGATTGGGGGATAATAGTGAAAACATATTATCTTTTTTTTATATTATTCTCCTCACCCCACCTTCATCCTCATACATATTATGAATCAAAATGCATTTAATAAAATGTGTACAGTAATGTAAAAAAAAAAATGTAAAGTGAAAAAATAGAGGACCACCCATATAGTAGTATTAAAACAAATTATTGCGAAAAACGTTGTATTATAATCAAATAAATCAATTTGTGTTTATTTTGATTTTGATTTTTATAGTATTAAAAAATTATGGAAATTGACAACCTTATAATGATTTATTATTCACCTATTAAAAAGATGAGCTAATGAAGTTGAACACTATATCTTTACCATATGAGGGTGAGGGTGAAGGTGAGGGTGGGGCTAGGGAGAATAATAGAGAAAATATATGAGGGCGAGGGTGGGGGAATAGTAGAGGAAACATACCCTCACCCTCATACATATTATGTCTTCTCTATTATTCTCCCCACCCCCACCCTCGTGGGGGAAATAACAGAGAAAATATATGAGGGTGGGGGTGGGCGAAATAATAGAGAAAACTCACCCTCACCCTCATACATATTATTTTTTCTCTATTATTGCCCCCATCTCCACCCTCATGAAGATTGGGTGGGGGGAATAATAGAGAAAACATAATATGTTTTCTCTAGATTATGAATTAATACGTGGAACCTCATATATGAGGGTGAGGGTGGTGGGGGATAATAGAGAAAACATATGAGGGTGAGGGTGAGGGTGAGGGTGGGGGTGCGGGAAATAATAGAGAAAAATCACCCTCACCCTCATACATATTGTGTTTTATCTATTATTCCCTCTACCTCCACCCTCATGAGTATTGGGGGGTGGGAATAATAGAGAATATGTTTCCTCTAGTATTCCCTCCCCATCCACCTCCACCCTTGTGAGGATTGGGTGGCAGGAATAATAGAGAATATGTTTTCTCTAGTATTCCCTCCATCTACACCTTCATGAGGATTGGGTGGTAGAAATAATAGAGAATATGTTTTCTCTATTATTAATAGGGACCCTCATATATGAGGGTGAAGATGATGGGGAATAATAGAAAAAACATCATTGAATTTATGTGAATTTATGTAGGGGTATATGAATTAGTTAAAATAATAAAAAAAATTAATTAATTAAAATCATTTATATAATAATTTAAGATTTTAGAAATGTATATGAGAGTGATTAATATCCATCAAAAATGAATTTATTATTATTTTAATTATATAATAATTTTAATATTTAAAAGATTTTACACTGTATTATTTTAATTATATAATAATTTTAAGATTTTAAAGATTTAACACTATATTAATTGCATCCAGAAAATGTACTAACTAAAATATGCAATATAATGTAAAAATTAGAAAGAAATGCTACGTTAATTTAATATGAAAAGTATGATTGTATTACTTGATTATAAGTGTTAGAATTATATATATATATATAAACAACTTTCAACCATTTACACTATGCATATTATTAGTCACAAAGTTATATTGATGATTGCACTGATAAAATCATTGAATCAAAATGTATTCAATAAAATTTGTAAAATAATATTGTTAAAAAATGTGAAGTGAAAAAAAATAGAAAACAATCCATATAGTAGTATTAAATTCATAGAATTATTGAATCAACATGCATTCAATAAAATCTGTAAAGTAATGTAAAAAAAAAAAAAATGTAAAGTGAAAAAAAATGGAGGACCACCCATATAGTAATATTAAAATAAATTAGTCCATGAGTAAAGATATGTTATGATAAAATAAATCAATTTATATTTATTTTAATTTTGATTTTGATTTTTAAAATATTTAAAATTTATGTTAATTAATAACTTTAGAATGATTTACTATTCATTTATTAAAAAGATGAGATAATGAATTTGAACACTATATTTTTATCATAAGAAGGTGAGAGTGGAAGAATAATAAAAAAAACATATATTTTTATCTTATTAGGTTATTAGGTTAGGTTGAGGATTGAAGGATAATTGAAAAAACATATTATGTTTTATTTATATTATGTTTGTTATATATATATATATATATATATATATATATATATAATGTTTTTATTATTATTATTATTATTTAAAATTTATGCTAATTAATAACTTTAGAATGATTTACTATTCATCTATTAAAAAGATGAGATAATGAAGTTGAACACTATATTTTTATCATAAAAGGGTGAGGGTGGAAGAATAATAGAAAAAACATATACCTTTATCTTATTAGGTTGAGGATTGAGGGATAATAGAAAAAACATATTATGTTTTTTTAATATTATTCTCCTCAACGCACCCTCACCCTCATACATATTATGAACCAAAATGCATTTAATAAAATGTGTAAAGTAATGTTAAAAAAAAATGTAAAGTGAAAAAATAGAAGACCACCCATATAATAATAGTAAAACAAATTATTACAAAAAAAAGTTATATTATAATAAAATAAATCATTTTTTGTTTATTTTGATTTTGATTTTTAAAGTACTAAAAATTTATGTAAATTGACAACCTTACAATGATTTATTATTCACATATTAAAAATATGAGATAGTGAAGTTGAACACTATATCTTTACCATAAGAGGGTGGGGAGAATAATAGAGAAAATATATGAGGGTGAGGGTGAGGGCGAGGGTGAGGGTGGACGAATAATAGGGAAAACATACCCTCCCCTATGTTTTCTCTATTATTCCCCCCACCCCACCCTAGTGGAAAAAATAATAGAGAAAACATATGAGGGTAATCGTGAGGTGAGGGTGAGGGGATTAATAGAGAAAACTAACCCTCATACATATTATGTTTTCTCTATTATTCCACCCACCTCCACCCTCATGAGGATTTTGTGGGGGGATTAATAGAGAAAACATAATATTTTTTCACTATTTTCTTTTTTTTACAAAAACAGTTATGAAGCTTTATTTAGAAAGTGGCAGAGGGGGCTGTCAACCCTTACAGTTCTAAATCAGAGTTGTTGCTCTGTTACATAACTACTATCCTGAGTGCATATCCTTCCTTAAAACCCAGATTCTAAATGCCGAAAAGCCCAAATACTGAGAGCTTGAACTACAACTAACGATACAATAAAACATGTTGGAGGACCTTAAAATACTGGAGCAAGCGGTGCAACTCTCCACCGAGAGGCTACCCGACTTTGGAGGTTGCCTCAGTAGTCGCCTATGAAATCTTGCTTAAAGCCTTAGTGAGTTCTTCAACTTGATGTTCCAGTTTGCAGAGTCGCTTCCCCAGGTCTCCCATAAGATTGGCCGCATCCTTCAGACTGATCTGGATTTCATCTGATAGATCATCCTTTATATCCTGCATTTCCATATTAAGCATTTCCCATTTCCTCTGGTTAGTGGACACTTTGATGCTTGCCAACTCTTCTCTGATCAAATCAATTCGTTCCTTCGAAGTGAGAGATGGCTTGGAGGTCGATTCCATAATTGTTGCTTCTGAGAATCTTGTTTTCTCTTGTGCACAGGGAGATCGTGTGTCTGTTACCAGAATGAGGGTTTGAATCAGAGGCCGCCCCAATAAATCAGAGTCGCCTTCCCCACCTCGTGATCCCCCACGGCCTAATCCTAACTTCGAATCTCTGTTCTGAGATTTCGCCCATCCGACCGAAGTTTTGTTGGATTTGATGACCTTCCGGACAGTCTCCTTGCCCACGTGATGAGCCATGTCGCTATTGTCTAATGGCTTAGGGAATGATATGATGGGATGTTTCCCCATTAACCTTCAGGTGTCCTTTACTGATTAGGGTGCCACAATTTTCTTCCTTATCAGCCTGTCCATTCAGGGATCTCAGCACATGATATAATTTGTATTCCTTTAGCTGCGCCAGGAGAAGAAGATTTTTTTTGTACAATTGAGCTAGATTTATGTTCTTAGGGATCTTTTTTGTGTTCAATGCATCAACTACCTATTTAGAATCTCCAAAGATCATGATGTTCTGGATTCCCAACTTTAACACCTGAGTGAGGCCTTGCCAAATTGCCAGGAATTCCGCTTGGTTATTAGAGGCATCGCCTAAGCCCCATGCATATGACCAATGAAGATTGCCCGAGGGTTCGAGGATTACTCCCCCTCCCCCTGCCTGACCGGGGTTTCCCTTGGAGGCCCCATCGAAGAAGAGACACCACTCATCAAGCGACGATCTCCACTTCAGAAATTCCTGTTCTTCCAGCCTTATCTCCCAATTCCTATTTGGCAGAGGTTTCCCTTGTTTGGCCTCAGAGTGGGCTTGGGTGAATTCCTTGAGCCACCTTCCTTCTTCCTCTGAGAGGGGAGTCGAGTTCTGGATAGAGGTATTCACATTTAAAGCTTCTGAAATCATAGTCCTGGCTTTTATGGCTACCTGGACAGGTAGTCTTCTTTTGTCTTGGAAAACTCTGTAGTTCCTCTCCAACCAGAGCTTCCAGCATATAAATTTGGGGATCCACATCCAGACGGTTTTGAGAAGGTACTTCTTGCTCAGATCAAACAGGGAGAAGGACAGCCATCTACTTAGGAGATCCGAGGCTGAGGTGGGAAGGTTAGAGGAGGCCGAACCTATTAACAGACCCCAGTCTTCTTTGGAGAACTTACAAGAGAAAAGGAGGTGCGCAGAGGTTTCTTCTTCCTGGATACACAGGGGGCAGCGAGAAGGCCCTTCCCATCCTCTCCTCTTAAGATTACCAAAGGTTAAAATGTTGTTGTGGATCAAGGTCCAAGCAAAGAGGTCAACTTTGGGAATTGAGGGAAAGTTCCAAAGAGCTTTCCACGGGCCTGGGTTGGGGGGGACCCAAGGAATGTCAAGAGCTGCCTTATAACCCGCTGCTGCTGTGTATAACCCTGACTCTGAGCCCCAACCTCATTTATCTTTGGACTTGGCACTAATTGGCGCCTTCCCATGAAGGAAGTCTAGGAGAGTCGCTGCTTCTTCTTGGAGCTCTTTCGGAAAGCTCCCTAGATTCTAGCCTTTCCAGGATTGTTTGTCATTGTTCTCCCAGAGAGAGATGTCCCAAAGTGTTCTGCAGTTGTTGGCCAAGAGCCAGTCGCCGATGTTCCTTGTTTCTCTTAGCCCTATGAGGGGTTGATCTCCTAGAATGGAGTCCTCCCATAACTGAATTTTTGATCTGTTTCCCAGGATCCAATTGAGGAATGACTGAAATAAAGGTAGGGCCCTCTGGCACAATATAAAGATCAGGGAGCCCTTCTGCAGTTTTGGGGGTCTCTCTAGACAACGTTCCCTATCGCCTATGAAATATTTTTTCCTGAGTATTTGTTTGCTCCATGATATTCTCCCGGTAATCATTCTCCAAAGAAGCTTGCCTCACATAGCGAGGTTATGAACAACCACATCTCTTATGCTAAGACCCCCCTCCAATTTTGGCTTCTTGACCTTGTCCCAATTAACTAGATGGAGTTTCCTCTCACAGTTCTTGCCTCCTTCCCACAGAAATCTCTGGAGCAATTCATCAATTTTGTTTGTTATTGTTTTGGGGGCGAGAAGCACCGAACACTGGTAGATAGGAAGGCTGGTAATGACCGAGTTCATAAGCACCAATTTACCTGCTTTGTTGAGCCAATTTACTCCCCACGCTTGAATCTTGTTTTTGAGTTTATCCACCAAAGGCAGCCAGTGCACAACCTTAGTTTGGCCTTTGAAGATTGGGATCCCCAGATAGATAAAGTTATCCCAGGTTGTTATGCCTTCTATCTCAAGGATACCCCCTATTTGCAGCAGTTCACGAGGGTTACAGTTCCAGCTGAAAATCTTACTCTTGTGGTAATTAAACTCGCTTCTCAAACAGGCTTTGTAGAGGTCGAGTTCTGTCTTGAAGTTCCTTGATGTTTTAACATTGGCATTACCCAATAAGAGGGTGTCATCTGCAAACTGAGCGTGGATGACCTCCTTGGTAGAAGGGACTATTCTAATGCCTGGTAGGGATCTGTTTTGGAGGCAGCTTTGCAGTTGGAAACTTAGCACCGAGGCTTGTAAGACATAGAGCACCGGGAAGAGCGGGCATCCTTGCCTCAACCCTCTTGAGGCCTGAAAGAACTTGGCAGGTCGGCCATTTATTAGAGGGGTGATCCAAGGAGTTGTGATACAGGCCTTAACCCACCCGATGAACTTCTGATTAAATCCAAATTTCCTCATGACTGTAAACAAAAAGTCATGTCTAATCCTGTCGAAGGCGTTGGCTAGATCCAGCTTGAGTACCATTCCTTTTTCTTTTTTTTTGCAGCTGGTATGGATGGATTCTTGAACTAAAATGATGTTATCTAGAATTTGTCTCCCTTTTACAAACCCTCCTTGATTTTTTGGAATCAGTTTTGGCAGAATTATTTTGAGCCTGTTAGCCAAAATTTTGGTTATGATTTTGTAACCCGTGTTACAGCGGGAAATCGGTCTGAATCTATTGAATCTTTTAGCCCCTTTTTCTTTTGGTATGAGGGCTAAGAAGGAAGAGTTTGTGCTGCCTCCCAACTTATTACAATTCTGGGATTTCGTGACCATTCTGCATAAGTCCTTTTTGATGATATCCCAACAGAAAATATAGAAGCGAGCTGTGAAACCCTCTGGCCCAGGCACCTTGTCTGGATTAATGTTGAAAACAACTTTCCTGATTTCATTAACACTGACCGACCTGTTGAGCATCCAATTCTCTTATTTGGTGACTAATGCTGGAACTTCTGTTAACGGATAGGAGCACGAATCCAAGTCCTCCATATCGGGAGCTGAATAAAGATTTTTGAAATAGGAATGGGCCACCTCCTTTATGCTTTGGGAGTCTTTGAAGACTTGGTCCTACCATTGAATCTCACTGATGGAGTTGTAGTTTATCCTTGCTTGAGTTTGCTTGTGGAAGAAAGTTGTATTCTTGTCCCCATCTTGGAGCCATAACGCCCTTGATTTGAGTCCCTAGTAGATTTCTTCTTCCCTGCAGCTTTTATAATACTTACTTTGGATTTCGGATTCCAGGTTAAGGAGTTCCTGGGTGACCTGGGCTTCTTCCATAACTGATTGATGTCTTTCCAAGGTTTCCTGCACTCTTTTCCTTTCATCCAAGGGGGAGCCTAGGTTTCTGGCCCACATTTTTAGATTAATTTTGAGTCTTCTAAGCTTCTCTTCCCACATAAAAAAAGGGGGAGCCAGTGATAGGAACATTCCAGGAGAATTGAACCAGGTTGAGGAAGTCGACTTGACCTGTCCATAATGGGTTGAATCTAAACGGAATGGGGCCTAGAACAGAGCCAGAAAGAAGGGATAGGGAAATGGGTTTATGGTCAGAAGTGTAATGAGGGAGAATCTTGGAGGATGCCAACAGTCCAAAGGTAAGGAAGGAGGACTGGATAAGAAAACGGGCAAGCCTGGCTGCTATGTGGCCTGGACCTAGTCTTTTGTTGGTCCAAGTGAATTTGTCGTTGGTTGGAGGAATATCTTCCAATTCCCATTCTGACATCAGGTCTTCAACCCATTCTCTAGCAGGGTCCTGGACAATAGAGCCCCCTTTCTTCTCAGCCAGCGAAAGGGTGACATTTAGATCCCCTGCCATGACTAGATTCTCGGTGTTTTTCCTATTGAGAAACATTTTTAAGGTATCCCAGCATTCTTCCTTCTCATTGACTGAAACAGGGACATACAGGTTAAAAAGACTTACCAGATGTCTAGAGCCTTTATGGTATAGCTTGGTAAATAACCAATGAGCGGTTCCTGCCTCTTCTACTAGCTCCAATTTTTTGGAATCCCAGAGTGTTGCCAATCCCCCCGAGGCTCCTCTAGCGCTTATTGCCCTTCCAGGGCCTTTCTTCTAGAATTTATTGCTTACCCTTAGGAGTTCTTCCTCCTCCAATTTCGTCTCCTAGATTAGGAGGACTTCTAGTCATTCAAGCCTTACTAAGTCCCTCAAGGCTTCTTCTTTCAGTTTTCTTCCAAGCCCTCTGCAGTTCCAGGAGACGTATTCACCATCTCTAGGATTGTGTATTGAGTGCCTTGAGCCACTTCCTTATAGGATTTCTCTTCCCTTCGTTTCTTCTCAGTCTTCCTTCCTCTCTTTGGCTGATCCAGTGTTCCTTTCAAACTGCTTACCTCGGTATATTCCTCTTCCAGGTTTTCCACATCTGTATTTGTATTCGCATTGGTGTTCTCTTTATTCGGACTGGGGCTCTTGGAGGGCGATATTGGTTCGACTGGGGCCAAAGGCGTTTGGATTTCCTCTCCTTCTGGTTCTGTTATAGGGGTTTGCTGCTCTTTTGGGGCTTCTTGGGAATTTTGTGAGGGGTTACCGTCTTTTGTTGGTTCCTGGTTCCTTTTGTCGTTGCTTTTAGCATTGTATGAGTTTTTCCCTCTCTTCACTTTCTGCCAGCCTTCTGCGTCCTCTTTCCCAATGGTTTGCATCTTGGGGCAGTTCCTTTGGAAGTGTCCATGCTCCTGACAGTTCCTACACTTGAATGGCAGGTGCTCATAGTCAAGTTTTTGATAGCGAGTCCAAGATCTGACCGTTAGCTTTACTTCTTCAGGGAGCCCTACTTCCAGATTGACTTCCACGTAGATTCTGGCATAGGTGTACTGTCCTTTGTTGTCATCTTTGTCAATAAACTTGTCCACTCCGTTCCCTATCCTTTGCAGAGATTCGAACTCCCAGCAGTGCATCAGAAGGTTTGGTAATCTGACCCACACCGACACTTCCTTAGGCGTATCCACCAATGGGTCAAAGTCGGGTGTCCATTTGTTCAAATAGAGGCCCTGCGTCCCCATAAAATAGGGCCCATTCCTAAAAATTAAATCCCGATCTTCTTCTGAGATGAACTCGAACACAAAGAATCCTCTTCCAACCGAGTAGCAGGAAACGTCGTGTTCCAGGTTTGGTCTCCAGTTCCATTGGATCCAGTCGTCCGTGGTTTTGGTAGACGGCCAGAGGCCCATGAACTGACCCACGAGCCCTTTTTGGGCCAGGTCCAAAGCGATCTTCATTGGATTCTCTTCGGGTAAAACGATTTCTGGAATTTCCTCCAACTTCTTAATGAATTTTGGAATCACCGGAGGGGAGGTCTTCTTCCCTCTGCCATTGACCAGCCTGCGGAAGGCATCTTCGATCGTCTTTGAAGGAGGGGGGGCAGCCACCCCACCCCCTGGCGTCGCCATGGAACCACACTGTACTCGCACCAACACCGAACCCTAGCACTCGCACCAGCACCGAACCCTAGCACTCAGGTTCGTCAACCTCTAGGGCTCAAGCATATTACTTCTTTATCTTATTGATTTTTCACTATTATTAATAGGGACCCTCATATATGAGGGCCAAGGTGGTGAGCATGGTGGAAAATAATAGAAAAAACATGATAGAATTTATAAATCCAAAAATATACATTAATTCGATATCAATTAGATAAAGAAATATATAATTTTAATTTTAATAAATATCTTATCTAAAATGTTTATTTAGTTTTACCAAATGAAATAGACTTTATTATTTTCTAATTTTTATTTTAATATTGGTGTAAATATTTAATTATATATTTTTTTTAATTAAAAAAAATCATATTATTATTATATATATTTTTAATTATATATATAATACTTCTCTGTTGTTTTGAATAGGAATAATATTTTTCCTCTGTGGTTTTGAAGGAATATTATTTCTCTGCGAATTTGAAATTAATATTTCTCCGAGAATAATCTCTGTAGTTTCTCTGGACTTCTCAGGGATGAACATTTGAACATTTGACATGAGGTGAGTCACTTTTTACTTTGATTCAATTTTAATTTTAGGTAAAGAGATTTAAATATATTTTATTTATTTATTTATTTTAAGTTTTAGAAGTAAAAGTAGATTTGAGAGATAAAGTCATTGTAAAAGCATGCTAATGTATCTCACTTGTTCCACCTTTGTGGCAATGAAGTTTTATAAAAAATGATAAATCTGAAATATTTTTTCATAAATTTACAAAATCATTAAGAATTAGATGATATTATAAGAACATAAAACTTTTCAATTTGAATAAGTTTTTATATGGTATTTTTTCTAAAATTTAATATATATTTTTAGGTGAATTATTCTTTTTTTTTTTAAAGATCATTCATTATTATTTTACACATATTTTAAGAAATGACAAAACAGCTACCCCCATTTCCATATTCATTTTATTTTTTTAATTCCAATTTCTTTAAGATATTTCTTGTAGATGCTCTCAAAATTATTAAACAATTATTATTATTATTTTTCATCATATTTTAAAATTATTATTAAAATATTAATATAAATAATAATATTTATGTATATGTCAAATAACGACCCAAAAAAATACCAATTTAAATCCTTATAACAATTATTTTTTTATATGAGTTTGTTAAAAACATATAAAGGAACGTTAAAATGAATTTTATTATTTTTTTAAAGATATATTTTGAAATTTTATAATAAATAATTTGAATAAATTTATAATATATTTTATATTATTAAAAATATAATATATAAATATATAACATATTAAAAAACCAATAAAAAATTTATAAAGTCAAAATGAGCTTAACATAGAACCCTAACCTAAAACCTAAGCTCGATATTACCATCCATGGAAAGTCATTCAATTTAATCTATTCGTTCGAAACTTCCTATTTCATTATTTCATATGTTCGCTTGAAGGAATTCCATAGTGAATTGTATACGTAAGAGGAGTTCGTTCGAATGCATTTGAGATGAACCAATCACGTGGTGGAATGAGTTCTTACATGGAAAGAGTTCGTTTGAAGGCATTTTAGACGAACCAATCACTTGGTGGAATGAGTTCTTACATGGAAAGAGTTCGTTTGAAGGCATTTCAGAGCCAATCACGTGTTGAAACGAGTTGTTGCATGGAAGGAGTTCGGTCAAACTATTTATATATATAATTGTGTGGAAGGATTTACGCTAATTTTTGAAATGAAATATTAATTTTATTTATTATTAAATAAAGTCAACATATTAATATTAATTTTATTTATTATTAAATAGGGTCAACATATTATCTATGATCTATGGTGGAAGGTTTTAGCT
>SNQJ01S0018966.1:148850-160415 GCA_010110895.2 Picea sitchensis
GAAAGAGATGTAAAACTCCAAATAGAGCTAGAGGCAATGATTGATAAAAAAATTAAAGATACCATTCAAACTCAAATAGATGATAGATTCTTAGGGTTAAAGAGTGAATTGCATACATTGAAGGATAGAATTCAAGAAATGGAAAAACATAAACAATCAACCCAAGAAGGACGGGTTCAAGAAAATCACAACTTGAGAGATAGTATTGAAGAGCTAGAAGAAAAACTAACCAACAATTTGACCCTCAGTAATATGGAAAACAAATTCGATATCAAACCAATCAAAGAGGAAATGAATAAGCTAATTGAATTGGACCATGAGCGTAACAAAAGAGCCTTGAACCTCATAATTTTTGGTATAAAAGAACAACAAGAGGAGGATACGCTAGCAATAGTAAAAGAGGAATTAAAAAATAAATCACAAATTGATACAACTTACCTCATAGAAGCAAAGAGGCTAGGAAAAATAATTGATCACAAAGATAGGTTGATCCGTGTCAAAGTAAGTTGTAATGACCATAAATATAGCATGCTTAGTAAATCTCCGAGCTTAAAAGGGTCATAAATATTTATAAATGAAGACCTCATTCCCGAAGACCAAGCTGAGTTAAGGAAGGAAGTTCAAAATGTAAAATAAGTCAGGAAAGAAGGAAAATGGACAATAATAAGAAATCGAAAAGATATTGTTAGGGATAGAGACCAGAAGGATAATAATAAATAGGAATTTGGAACACTTGGGATCCTTTTTTGGAATTGTCGTGGCTTTCCATGGCGCAAAGGTCCTATGATAAGTTAGATCCTGAGTGATATTGATATTATCTGTCTAACTGAAACTTGGGAGCGTGAGGAGAATAAGGTCCCTAACATGAAAGGTTTTGTCTTGTGGTTGGCATGGAACAAAAAATCCCACTGTAGAGGGATAGGAGGCAGAGCTTGTTATATTATAAAAATAATTGCTCCTCACATTCAACTTCATAAGATTGACCCTCTTAATAAATACATTTAGATAGAAATTTCAGACACCAATGTTAAGAAGATGTATATAGAAATTTGTTATTTTGCACCTATTAATTCGACTTTTTATAAGAAAAATAACCTAGATAAAAATTGTCCCTATAATAATTTAGAACAAGATATTTATAATTTTAAAAATGAAGGTAATATCCTCATGCTAGGAGACTTTAATGCTAGGACTGCAACTAAATAAGATACTCTTTTAAGTGATGACTCCAACCATAATCTTTTATGGCTAGATGAGGACCTTGTTTTATCTAATAGCTACAAAAGAAGCTCTGAAGACCTAATTGAGAATTTGTTTGGTACTGAGTTGGTCAAGCTCTGCAGCTCTCAAGACCTAATAATTTGCAATGGAATAATGAAGTGGCCAAACTCCAACCAAATGACTTGTATTCATGGGCTAGGTAGTAGTGTTGTAGATTATGTGATATCTGATATGCTCGTTTCCAACCAAATAACAACTTTTGACCTTTTAAATGACCATGAGCCTGACTCTGATCATAAACCTTTAACCCTAACTCTAAAATTCTCCATGCATAGGGACACCATTGAAGAGAATTATGATAATCAAAGGAATTTGCGCTTTGACAAAAGTAACGTTGACATTTTCTTAAAGGATTTAAATAGTAAATTAAACCTCCTAACTTATACGGACAACATTGAAGAACTCTATCATAATTTTACAACTACCATTTCCACTTCTATTAACAAGTTCTCTTTCGAGGTGTCCCATAAAAAGAATAATAGAACAACCAACCCTTAGCATGATAAAGAATGTAAAATTGCTAGGAAAGTCATTAGGGATGCTTCTAATGAGCCCTTAAAACTCGATAAGATCAATACGTACAAAGCCCTAATTNATCCTAAGAAGTTCTGGAGCCAAATTCTAAAACGCAATACTAAAGAAAATAATAGGATTCCCTTAACGGACTGAAATTCCTAACTTAAAAATCTTTATGAGTTCCCTAATGCCATGGACACCATTCCTATTGTCCCTACAAAGAAAGAAGTTTTTTCTTTAGATGACATAGAGTTCAGGGTTAAGCGGATCGCAAATGGGAAAGCTAAGGACATTGAAGGCTACCAAGCTGAAATTTTTAAAATCGGAGAGCCAATCCTTATCCTCCACATACACAAGCTCTTCAACTTAGCTGTCAAGTAGGGCTTCCCTAAACCCTGGACGCAAAGCCTCCTTGTTCCTATTTTTTGAAATGAGGATAAAAACATTCCCTCTAATTATAGGACCATTATGATTAGCTCGATTTTAGCGAAGATTTATGGAATTATTTTGGAAAAGAAGATTTGCATTTGGCTAGAAAGTCACGTTAAAAGAGCTAAAGGCTAAGCTGGGTTTAGGAGATATCATTCAACTATGGACCATCTTGTTACCTTTAGGATCATTGCAGAGGAGTTCTGCAATACTAAAACCAATCTTTTTTGTTGTTTTGTTGACTTTAGAAAAGTTTTTGACATGGTTCCCAGGAAAAACCCTTGGAATAGGTTGTATGAGATAAAAGTGTCTCTCGAGTTGAGGGTTATTGCAATACATATATATGATATTGTTATTGTTAACTGCAATACATATATACATATTGAAGGTTGGTCGAAAGAGATTAACTGCAATATTGGAGTCAAACAATGTTGTCCCTTGTCCCCTACTCTTTTTGGTATATACATTGACAAGTTAGAAGATTGTTTGGGAAACGCGGGTTGTGTCGGCCCTATTCTCACTGGTATAGTCATCAATATTTTCCTTTATGACGATGATATTGTTCATCATCATCATATTGTCCCACCCATATTAGATCTCAATTTCAAAATATTTGTTACAATACCAACATTTCTAATCTTTTAAGTCAACAAAGCTATGATGATCTTGGAAAACTTCTTTTAATGTTTTTAGAGTACAAAAACAAAATTCTAAATAATTGCAAGTATAAAAAAAAATTAACTAATTAAAATCAACTGTATAATAATTTAAGGTTTTAAAAATTTATATGAGGATGATTATTGTCCACCAAAAGTGAATTTATTATTATTCTAATTGTATAATAATTTAAGATTTTAAAATTTATATGATGATGATTATAATAATGATTTTCACACTCAAAATAAATTTATTATTATTTTAATTATTAAAAATAAACTTTATTTTTTGCAATTAAATTAAATAATTAAAATTTAAAAATAAATTTTAATAAATTAAATAAATAGATTTTTAAAAATATATAAAAATTAATACATTGTAATATTTTTAAATATTTTAAATTAATGTATATTTTAAAAAATTTAGTTAAATTTTGTTAAGGTGATTGATTTAGAAGAGTTTAGTTTGTACAGCAACCTAGGATCGAAACGTACTCAAGAAAAGTTAAAAAACAAATTAACAAATTTTAAATTGATAAATACAAAACACTCGAGTGAAGAGACCTGTCGGTCACGTTGGTTGATTTTGATTCAGGTGGGTGGACATCAATATCTCAAAACTTTTACTAAACCTAAGCAAAATTTATCAGCCGAGTGGACGTCCAAATCCAAAATGAAACTTTGGTGGTCCACAGATTAATTTTATCAATTTTATCAGCCGAGTGGACGTCAAAATCTCTAAATCCATTGCAGCAGCTAAAAGGCGGTGAAGGCGGCCGCACCTCATTCGACAAATTCTTAGCCAAACAAATTAATTTTATCACACAAATTCGATCTCAACATATTCTTCAGCAAACAAGAATAAGTTAATGAAAAGATTAAGATTTTCTTTTCAATAAAAGAGGAATTTAATCCAAAGTAATTCTTTAAATTAATTTGAAGTTATAATTTTGTATTAAAAAATGGTATAATATTCTAAGATGTATTAAAACAAATTTAATTTCAAATTATATTTTAACTTTTTTAATTTTGACATGACATTTAATATCAAAGATTTTATTTTATTTTAAAATCATTTTAAAATTAGTAAAATTAAAAAATAAAAATCAAATTTTATATAATCCCTCACATATAATAATTAAAAAATATTAACTTATTAAGGCACTCCAAATCAAACTATATAGTGCAGAGCTTAGTGATAAGACTGTAAAGAGTATTTAGCATCGATCTCTATGTATTTTGTCGGATTTTAATTTGAATTTAGCGCGTGATTGATGCATTTGAAAGAGAAATTTAAACTAGAAACGTACGATTCAGTTAATTTAAAGATTTCTTTGATTTGCGATTGATTTCTGTTTCGCAAATGCGAGTTAGTCTCTATAACCGTTATTATACTGTCTCCCGCGCAGTCAGGTCTGGAATTTGACGGGGCTGTAGCCCGTTTTTTACCTCTCAGCCCGTATTTGACACTGGCTAAAAAAATTTACACGTCATTACTGATTGGCATGAGAATTATCTACCTATCAGTTTGACTTGTGACCGCCTCCAATGCCCGTCAAAAACTCTAGTGGGTATACGGGCTAAGTAGTAGGGCCTCTAGGAGTCACAACGTAGAAGGCTGCAGACTCGTCACTTGGAGGCTGGAGCGACTTGAACGATTACGAATGGAGGGAGGAATCTATGCGATTACGAATGGAGGGAGGAATCTATGCGCTTGGCAACGCATGCAGCTTACAAGCTTAACTTCATTGAATAAATATATTTTTTTAAGTCGGAAGCCACCATTTCCATCAAATAGTACAATTACTCTTAATATTAGATGGAACCAATAGGAGACTAGGAGTTTATAAAAATCATAAGAATTTAATATAATTAGTTGAAGTTCAATTTTCACTTAGACTGAACCAAATCTTAGATCGGTAGGAGTTTATTAAAATCAATTTAAATATAAAAATTTAATATAATTAAATGAAGTTCAATTTTCATTCATTTTTATATAAATTTTATTTGAAAATTTCATTACACTTCTTAATTTTTTTTTCCAAACATTTTAAAAGGTTATCGATTACCATTTATATTATATAAGTCCAAACATCCTTTGTAATTTTCAATATTACCAAATTAATATCAGTTTTCATCATTTAAGTATCAATCCAAATAGGACAAAGGAATAAACTAAAAATACAAAGACAAAGAAATAAACTAAAAATACAAATTATGTTGTTAGGAGGGAATGGAAGCTACGAAAAACCTAGGATCGAGGGTGGAACTAGATTAATTTGAGGTTGTTGACAAACTCGTGGACTATGGATCGGAGTCCGGACTCATCCAACCACCTAGAAACCTTCATCTCAACGATCCCAAAAACAACCACCTCGAAACCTTCATCTCAAATTTCAACGATCCCAAAAACAATTAAAAGGACAGACTCTAATGTAAGGAAAGACAAGGCGATTCGTCACTCCATATCACATGACACAGACTTTATGTTTACATTGAATATCGATGACCATAGAACCGTAGAAGTAGTTGTATGAAATAAATTACTCAGCTGCCAGCACTTGCATGTCACCACAATAAACACTAACCCATAAATTCTGATCAGACTAAATAAACACTACCTAGTACCTACAGGCTACTACCTAGTCTCCTGTTTAATTGCTCCTGTTTAATTGATTATTGAAAATTTGGAGTCTAGATCCATCTTTGCCATTCAGAGGCTGGAGCAGTGGAGCCTGGAGCGTTCGAGCTCCTCCTCTGGTCACA
The DNA here is from genome assembly GCA_010110895.2 of Picea sitchensis. Classification (NCBI taxonomy): domain Eukaryota; kingdom Viridiplantae; phylum Streptophyta; class Pinopsida; order Pinales; family Pinaceae; genus Picea; species Picea sitchensis. The sequence goes on from SNQJ01S0018966.1 coordinate 154,499, forward strand.
ACATTTCTTTCCCGCACCCGCTAGCACCAGGGTGAACGTTTTATGGGTTTATAGTTTGTTGGGGGCGGTCGCTGAGGGAAACCCATTCTCCGGAGTCCCGGGGAAGGAAATTCCAGGCCTGCTCGGCGAATCGTATCCAGCGGTCCGCCGCACAGGAAAATCGGTTTTCAACAACGGACTGACATGAGTAAATGGACTTCTCGAATCTATGATCGCGTCACTGGTAAGTTTTACTGTCTTTTCTTATTGTTGTGGCCCATGGGCTTCCCCTTCTCCTTTTTTTAAGAGTGTCTAGGTGTTGGGGGTGGCGTGGATGCGATGCTGGCAAGATAATCGGTTTTTTACTGTCTTTTTAGTACTTTGTTGGCTTCCCCCTCCTTTTTTTACTATTAGTGAGTGCCTGAGGCGTGGTAGTGACTCGCGAGTCGTGACTCACAAGCAATGGTGTTTGCCCTTGTTTGTTTCTTGTCATTATTATTAATGTGTGGAGCTTCACGCCTCTACAGCGGGCCCTCCTGAGATTTGTCGCCTCGCCACACATTTGCATGCGTATTAGATTTCAACCAAATCCTTCCCACCTCTGAATCCAATCCTTCCCTGAATGCATACATCCATCCATCCTTACGATATCTTTCTTTCTCCTTACAGAAATTTGTCTCCATAAATGAGAGGTGGACTCAGTTGTTTTGAAATCAAAGAAAAAAAAACCTTATGGTGCTCATATAAATATAGCTATATTGTTGTTGCTGCTGACAGGCATCGGGTCTAGTTTGCCATATAGAGAGTTCCTAACCGTTGGGTTTTCAATTAGGCTTCCATATAAAGAGCGATTTGTTATGTAATCGAGTGCTCGGATATAGAAGTATTTGTCTGACATGGTCTGTATTGGGACCTAGAGGGATTTGAACTTGAAATTGAAACCTTTGGGAGCATTACTGATCAATATTAATGTAGTTCTATGCTGGTGTGTTCTAGTCAGCGTTGAGATATAGGCTTGGCCCTATAAAGAATCTCCATCTGCTGAGCTTGGCACTTTAATGTCTGCTGCTGCAGCTTATTGAGTTTCTGGCATTTGGGCAGTTGTCCTTTAATGTCTCCTGCTGCAGGTTATTGAACTTCAGCCTGCAAGCACCCACTAATTTTTTTTTGGGGGGGCAATCTCCATAACTGGGTTGGATTCTCGAAGTGCGTTTCCAGAACGAGAGAGCAAGACAAGAATTAAAATCGGGGACAAGAATTAAAATCTCGACATTTAATTCTCTTTGTTTGACCAAAACTCATTGAAATCCTCTTTTGTTGCTACACATTTCCAATTGTAAAACACCAGCAACAATCAGAATTTTAATTTTAATTTTCTATATATAAATCATCAGAATTTTAATTTAGTAAAGGATGAAGGTAAAATACCGCATCTGCAAATTTATTTTTTGACATTTAGAAAATGGACGCATATCTGTCAACGCCAGTATGTAACATTTCTACTTAAATTCTAAATTGTTTTCCCCGGAAATTCGATATGTATGGCCAATGCAATATGTTCGGAGACAAATATGATTTTTTCAGTGTGATGAAAATAAATAAAGATATGTCATTGTTATCCTGTTCATATAGTGTTTATTGACATTTTAGAATTTTCAGCGTTAAAATGTTTGGTGCACATCTGTCAAGATCTGAATCATCGAGTGTTGGGCGTGAGCGTTATATTACTGTAATTTCGATTTCAATCACATTTAATAGTTTTTTACTCAGATTTTTATATCTTTTTTCAAGAATTTTAAGATCCTGGGCATTTGTTTTTTCCTACCAGTATGCACTCTGGCTATAGAGCAGAAAGATTAGTTTTCCGGACAGTTGCAGATCTATATATTTTTTTTATCGTTGTAAGCATGTTTAAGATTTCTGTTGGACTTTCACTCGTATCTAAATATAACTTATTGGAGGTAATGGATTAGTGTTTTATGTTTAAGATTTATGTTGGACTTTCACTCGTATCTAAATATAATTTATTGGGGGTAATGGATTAGTGGTTTGAAGTAAAAGGACGGCTTTCTCCTTCATGATTCTTGGCAACGGATTTTAATGCTCTAGTCACTTTATGGGAGTGTATGGTGTCGAAATGAGGTGTGCATTAGGGCGAGGCTAAGTTGGACGATCTTTGACTGACGCATTTAATAGTTTTCAAAAGGAAGACGTTATATGGGAGTGTATAGTTACTAAATAAGATCTGCATTAAAGTTGAAGGGAGGATCTTCAACTGATGCATTTAATAGTTTGCAGAAGAGCTTAATGACTGAATTAATTTGAAAGAGGGCAAATCACTTGGGTTATTAAGTAATCAATGCTACATACTCGACTGAATTAATCTCTGATGCTATTGCTTTGGATACTCGAAAATTTTCCGGAAGTCTAGTCGTCGTTGTTGTTGTCTGAGGATAGGATAGGATAGGAGAGAGATTTGATTTGTTTTGAGAGACTGTTGTCGTCCATTTTGTCAAGTTATTTTAAATTGTTTATCAGAATATCTTGTATAGTACACAAAATTTGTCCATCTTGCCTGTTTTATGGCTTTCGGTATGTGTGCTTCAGGGCGTTTCAAGATTTAACGCTATTTTCTTTAAGTATTGTTATCGGTTGTTAAACCTTGTCTGATTTCGGGTTTTCGCTTGTTTAGTGTTGAATTTTGTCTGGTAAAGAATACTCAGCACGGATGCTATTTTAAATATATAGCTTCGTTTTGCTGGAATGTGTGCTTGCTTGCTATCAGAGCCATTTTAATGTTAGGGAAATAGTGTGAACAAAATAGTCTCTTTTGCCTGAGGATAAGATAGACTCTTTTTCGGTTTTGAGAGATTGATGTCGTCAATTTTTTAAAGGTATTTTAATTGTTTATCGGAATCTCTTGTATAACACACAAGAGTTGTCAATCTGGCTTTCTGTGTGTTTAAAGCTGTTAAAATATCTGGCACTATTTTCCTTTATGAATTGTTATCAGTAGGTAAATCTTGTCTGACTTTGGGTTTTCGCTTGTTCAGGTAAAGAATACGCAGCTCATATTTTTTAAAAATAAATAGCTGCGTTTTCCTGGATTGTCTGTTGATATTGCTTGCTATCAGAGCCATTTTATTAGAGAGTCTCTGTGAACAAACTAGTTGTTGTTTCCTGAGGATAGGAGGAGTTCTTATTTGTTTTGAGAGATTGTTGCCGTCAATTTGGTAAAGGTAGTTTAAATTGTTTTTTGGAATCTCTTGTATAACACACAAGAGTTGTCAATTTTGCTAGTTTCCTTGCATTCTGTTTTTTCAAGCCGTTAAAAAATTTGAACTCTATTTTCCTTTACAAATCGTTATCTGGTTTCGGGTTTTTGTTGGTTTAGCGTTGAACTTTGTCTGCTAAAGATTGCACAGGGTGGATCCATTTAAAATTTACAATTGCGTTTGCTGGAATGTGTGCTTATGTTGCTTGCTTTGCTATCGGAGCTGTGCGTGGAGGATTCATGCCAAGATTCTTTTTAGTATGTTGAATATTTTACTTGAAGAAATATGAAATATAGTTGCAATCTACAACTCAAGTGATTATAAACAGAGTGCAAAAAAAGAGGTAACATTGCTTTATATTGAGTTGAAAAATATWTAGTTGGTTAATACTTTCATAATATTTTTCCACTATGTTGTCAAATTCGATATAGAGCATATAAATATTCTGTAAAATCTAGTTACTCTGTAAATATATTTTTGCAGGGATGTGACAATTTTGAACCTATGGATGGTTAAGTGTTATGTTATTTAAATAGTAGTAATTTTGATGACTTGAATAGGAAAATACAAGGTGAGTTAAATTGATATTGTTGTTTTTATGGTTTAGGGATTTATCATTTAAATTTTTAAATAAATAATTCTAATTGGTGTTCATTGTTGTTGTTACGCCTTTTTGTTTTACCATTGTTCAGTGCCTTCCATAATGTTTGAGCTTATAACCATTTTCTCGTATGCCACATTTAGAGATATACTCAATTTTGAAGTCACCTTCAGGATGAAGGTGTTGCATTTGAAATGTTTCTTTTGTAAAATCTGAAGATGAAGGTGTTCCATTTAAGATATTTCTTTTGTAAAATCTCACTAGAGTGATAACTCTTTAAAAGAAAATTTTGGAGTACAGTGTGTACTATGTAATATTCAACAATGCTTCATTTTGATAATACAAGTTACTACAGAATGTTGATTTAATTATTAATGTTTTTGTTGAGTGTGTTTTGGGTTATTTTTTATTATAGAAAATTGTATGCTCAACATGAAAATTTATGATGATAAAATTAACATATAACATAAAAAAATTGACACTTATAAATCTACATAAAACGTAAAATGACAGGTATGAAAAACAAACACCTGTCATCAAATTTGCACTTGACAGGTAAAGTAAATTTGAAATTCCAGGCCTGCGCGCAATATATAGTGTTTGTTCAGAGTTGAGGGTGGATTAATTTGGTTTGATTTTAAATTTTTTGCAATAAACCTAATTTTCAACCTTAGAAATAAAAAAAATATTATTTTTTAATATATAAAATAAAGCATTTTTTAAACAGTTTATTGGTGGGTAAGTTCAAAGTGTTATTACAGATTTAGAGGTGTTCCAGAAATTAAATTTGCAATAAAACTAATGTTCAATCTAAGAAATCAAAAATATTATTTTTTAATATAAAAAAAAACAAACATTTTCTAAAAGATTCATTGGTGGGTAAGTTCAAAGAGTTATTACAGCCTTTGAGTTGTTTGAGAAATTAAATTAATGAGAACCTTAATATCAACGTTAAATTAATGCTCTGACAACGGATTGATGTTTGGGTCACGTCTAGACTTTCTTAGGCTGAGTCGAGGCTGTGGTTCATGGTGTGAAGCAAATAAGATTTTTACATATCCACCAGTAGCAATAGGATTAGCAGAAGTCTATCCAGTTAAAGTAGATTTGGTTGAAGCAACACCGGGCTTTGGAACATTCTTCCTTTCACTACGTTATTAGTCAACGCTTAGCACTTGCACCTGCCTTTGTAGGTATTCCATTTTCATAGAGAGACAACTCCAAGTCCATTACCAGATCCACTAGTCCGGGTAGCTATAGTGTCAGTAGTGGATCTTTATTCAGTAGCACCAATAGATAGCAGGGATAGTGTTTCTACACCATATAAATCTCGTTAGTTTTGTCATGGCAACAAAATTGTACTTCTTGTTAACTTCGGAGGCAGTATGTATGAGAATAGTATGCTTTGAGCCTTTAAGAGGTTGTTGGATGTAGTTGTGTATGAGATATTCTCAACAACTAATTTCTTTCTAAAATGATGTGTTGTGTGGTTGTAACATCCCGCTCTGGCGCACTGAGAAAAAATATTATTTGAGGACACTTGCTCGCAAGTGATCTGGACTTTTATGATGTTAGACAATTTATACTTGATTATGATGCGATTTACAGATGACATGATGTGTTACTATTTGATGTCGACAGATGCTACTGACTCAATTTCATTGAGTGTGCAGGGTTTTTGACCTTGAGCATGCAGAGGCATAGGTAGAACCCCTTGGACTCCGGACTGAGTCAGGGAGTGTGCTTTTGGGTGATATGTTTACTATGATGTTTCATTCGATTTGATGATTTGTTGTTGACATTTCTGACATGATTATTATTGATGCATGCTGATGATAGCTTGCCGACCAGACTCACATATGGAGTAAAGGGGCCACACACGATTTGCAGAGAGGTTGAGGGAGAGGGGTGGACAGCATCCCTGCCACCGCCTGCTAGCACTCCCGTCGTGGCTCGAACTGTAGGTTAACGATTACCTAGTTGGAGAGGATCCACGATGTCGTGAGGGTAGACTGCGACAGTCACTCACGATGATTCTAAGGGGCACGCAATAAGGTGGGGG
>SNQJ01S0018966.1:164848-185389 GCA_010110895.2 Picea sitchensis
TTTGGTAGAGGTAAAGTCTACTTTCCCATTTTTTAACATTCTATCACAGCGAGATTTTTCTTGACTCCTCACGAGAGGGCTCGACAAATGGAAACCTATGAGAGTAATGTATTGTAGGAGTAAATTAGTTTAAAAAAGAAAGTAGATTGTGTTGTGAGTGAGTTATGGTTTGTATGGTAGCGAGTTGTGGTTGTCCATGATTTTATGAGATGCATAATGTCCACTTTTATGACATGAGAAACATTTGATTTTACTCAAGTCCTTCTTCTTCCGCTGTGATGATCCTCCATCACTATTACTCTTCTTGTTGGAACCCTTTTCTTTTCCCTTCCTTCTCTTACTAGCAAGGGCCAAGTTCTCATCACTACTTCCTTGCTTTCTTATTTTAGACACCTCTTGTGTATTTTCTTGGATGCAATCATCCCAAATACTCTACCAATCTAGGATCTTTTCTCGAGCATACAATCCATTGACAAATGGTTCTCAAGACTTAGGAAGACAATTCAATGCCACATTCACGAGTTATATGTCATCCATTTTCTCCCCTGTGGCTACAATATGATAATGTACCCGAGTGATCCTCATGAAATAGCTCGTAACATTGTCATATTTAGACATATGCATAGATTTGAGTTTATTTCTTAAGAACATCTTCCTATTCATGTTAGTGTTCTGGAATAAACCTACCAAGGCATCAAATGTCTCTTTGGTCATCTTCTTCTCGAATAGGTGAGGAATTAGATGATCCTTCACCAAATCCAAGATGAACTTCTTAGCTTTGATCGAAGGTGTCAAAGCTACTAGATTTGTCGGTGGAACAACTACTTTGTCCACTAACTCCCAAAGGTCATACTCCTTCAATGCCAAAGTGACCCTTCCTCTCCAAGATAGGAAGTTGGATGCTCCATCTGATCTGTCTTCAACTCTTAGACTTCCTGATGTCATCCCTTAGACCTGATAAAATGTACTGTAAATAACCTGCTCCTAAAACTTCCCATGTACTAACCTCTATGACCCTTGTACACGTCTGTCACCACTGAAACCCACATATGTAGTCAACTTTCCCATACCTCAACCCACGTATATGAAATTATCTCCAAATAAAACCGCGTATGTACGTGATTGTTCCTTCTACAACCTAGGTACAACTCCATCTGACTGCAAAACCCTAGTTCAGGATGAGGACTATTGTTTTCATGAAATCAAACCCTTTATGTTTTGCTATTGTTTATGGATCTACTAAGATCTTGTTACAGATCTGATATATATACTATCAACTACTATGGATATGAGATATGAGATATGGCTTCCTCTCTGAGAAATTTCTGTAATACCGTGTTAAAATACCCTTAATACAACACCTAGGTATATCGTATATAGTGATTTCATTGCTATAAATCAAATTAGCAGCTCACAAAACAAAATACACTTGTTGAAATATTCAAGTCAAATAAAGATAGCATAAGCAATACTAGAAACCAAAATCTCAACCATAATACACAAAGATATTTTCTCATCAACTAAGCTTATCATTCAAATAAATTCAAAGCTTATAAGGGCTCTTGTACCTAGAAAAATGGCCCATGGAGAAATACAAAAAACTATGAACAATACCTAAAAACCCTAACAACTCATTATCTATTGTACGACCTTGATGTTTCATGTTTCTCGAGATGTATGTGCCTTTCCTTGAGAAAACCCGCATATATGCACCTATCTCCATTGAAACCTATTTACATGCACTCAAAGAATGTATGGAAACTATGTACAGAACGATCCTATGGTTGTGGATTCAATCAACTGAAACCGACTTGTGACTGCCCCTAGTCTCTCTTCTCCCTAACCTCATCTCTAGATGAAAGTCCTTCCCCACCTATCCAAGATCTCCTTGAATCACAATCCTTCATGATCCAACACTCTTTATATCAATCATGTCGTCTCCTTCACCCTAACCTTTCTTTTATAAGATTGAGTTATGATCTAACCCTAATCTCCAAATTGATTGACTATTGAGATTACTTCTCACCTCACTTGAGATCAATGGCTATTATTTAATTCGCTAATTCTAATTAAAACATTTCTTTAAATAAAACTCAACTCACTAATAAAATGACTTTACTTTAGTAATTCATTTAATTAGAGTAAAGTCTCAAGGTAGAAATATTTGCACAACCTCCACACGTTTAAACACTTAGACTAGTGTGGAAATACCTATCAGATGGTACAAACATTAGCATTTCAATAGCCTCTATTATGAAGTTATTTAACACATGGGGGAGTGGGCTAAGTTTTTGATGGATACTCTATCAGTGGACCATATTGGTTGTATACTCTGAGAGGCGCCTAAAAATATGAAGTTATACATTCAGGCGGAGTTCACCAAGAAGTTGAATGAACCATGTACATGAAGGACATGCTATAAGACCAGTGGCTGTAGTGGTTAAATACTCATGCATTCTAGTGGGTGGTTGTTCATTTATATGGATTTTAATAGTTTGGTCAGGTCTACATGATGAGGTATGAGATGTACGTAGCAACATGGATCAAATATAGAATTTTTCGATAAGGGGGTTCTTTGATTCATGGTGAAACATTTGTTGTAGAGGACTTGATGATGATGACGACCTAACATGACAAAGATTAAGATAAGTAGTTATTAAGGGACAATGTTGGAATATATAACTCCTACTTGTCTTATGTGTGATCATATTTGAGGTTATTATGAGTATTTGGTCATTATTGGGTAAATGTCATATCTACCAGAAGAATTTGTTCCTAATCTTTAGGAGGTTGTTGGATCTAGTTGGGTATGATAGATTTTCTTCAACTAGTTGCTTCCTAGATTGGTATGTGGTTGGTATATTTTCTCAACTAGTTGATAGTATGACCAATATAGTGAGCCTATCTTAAAACTATCTTGATATATTTATATGTGCACTATTACATTGTTTAATAAAATGCTCAACAGATTTTATTTTTTTATATAGAAATAAGATTTACTCTCCCATTTTTTTACAAATGTCGTTATTTAAGTTTTGCAAATGTGAATTAGTCTCTATATAAGTTTTGGGTTATACATTAATCTCTATCATTATAACGTACACGCTACATGTTATTGCGATTATTTAAGTTTTGCAAATGTGAATTAGTCTCTATATAAGTTTTGGGTTATACATCAATCTCTATCATTATAACTTACACGCTACCCGTTATTTCAGTCATGTATCCATAAAAGAAAGAACATAAATGGTGGTGGTTTGAATAGAAGCAATAATATAAACCAATCTCTATTTTACTTGGTTCTATTCTTCTCCATTCCTTGTGATTTGATGAAATTTTGAGTTCCTATCACTTACTCATTATTAGTCCTTGTCGTAGGCATAGAGGGACTATAGCGATCGATAATTCATTGACCTAGTATTAGATTGTCCATTGCAACAAATATTTCCATATTATCTATTGTTGAAACCAGGGAACTGAAAACGCAGATTTTTATATAATAAAAAGTACCATATTTGTCATGATCTGATTGGACAACGGATTTGAGGTCTTATCTCCGAATTCACTATACCCAATGTTATATATGTTGGCATATCCAAAGTATTTCATCGTATATGGTATTTTTGAATCATATATTTTCTTATGCATTGGTCGAAGGTGGATTAATGCTAACATTAGTTCAAATGTTTGCTTTAGCATTTTCTGCTAGCTAAATTCATTCTCTAGCATATTACTATGTGTGATTTTTTATTTATTCTTGCGTGCTTCGAGAGGAGAGGCCTGCCACAGAGCATTTTTCCTTAAATGTTTGCACATGACTACGCCCTTAGATCATTCTGACAGTCTCAAGTGTTTACCTGACAGGTCTGGCAGTCTTAAATATTTAATGTACAGACGTGTTGCAATACAGTTTTGTTCCATTTTTTTAATGATGTTGTTTGCAGTGAAATTGTGTTGAATATTTCTCCACCGGCATCAGTGGTTCAATGGTCGCTGGTTTGTTCCATGATCCTTGTTCTTGTTTGATTCAACTTTGCAAAGTTGAGGTCCTATAGTTGCAGTTGGACCTCTTCATGGTTGTCATTGGTTTGTTCTTCTTCAACTTTGCAAGATGTTAGACCTGTTGTTCCGGTTTACAGTTTTTGGGGATGAGTTGTTGTCATCCCTCATTGATGGGTAAGTTTTTGTTCCATCGTTTCGTTGGTATTTTTCAATGGTGAAAGTCCCTGCCTCGAAATTATGTTGCAAACCATATTTCTCTGTGATCTTAACTTTTGTTCCTGGAAACCATGCATCTTCATATGTCGACTGCCATGTCCATAGCTATTTCAAAAATTGTAATGCAGAGGGGTTTTCTAAAAGTAGTTCGGAGCTATCAGAAGACGGAACCATCCATCGGGGTGTAGACATAGGGAATGGTTTTATTCTGTGGATCGAAAAAATGTGTCCAATTGTTGCCTTTGTCCTATCCTTTGTATTTTGCTGAACTTTTTTTCTGGCTCTAAGAAGCTTGTAGGATGCATGACATGAATAGGTTCAAATAGATCTTTTTGCTGAGTAAATTTATGGTCTTATTTATTTGTGTTGTTTCTTTTTGTTTGGTTCTCTTTCCAATGTGGCTTTGTTTTATTCTCATCTTCTATGGGGACTAGGGAGGATTGAAGTTGACAAGAATAAGGTTGAAATATACATATAGGAATTGGTACCCAGTTCCGCATTTGTAGTTTTTCTATTTTGCTTTCCTTTTTGTTTCCTACTTTTATTCTTTTTTTCCCCTTTTCTTTGTTTTCATGCAAACTAAAAGTATATAACAAACAAATTCAAAATGATAGTTCAAAATATGAAAGAAGTAATAGATGTTGAGTCGTATGAAATAGATACACACTCCATTATACATGACAACATTGACGAGGTTTTGCATGGTAATGGGCTTTTTAGATTGGATGCATTCTCATATACTCTAGGGGATTTTCTTTTCGATGCATTTCAGGTTCTACTGCATTTTCGCTATTCCTCGACTGACCTACACAATGGATTGATAGATTATTTCCTAGGATATTTAAAAAATGGTGACGCTGAGGCATTGGAGTCGTATGAATATGAACTGGAATCTGATTTTATTCGACAGTTGCATGGAATACACGATGTCCAAACATATTTTTCAAAGATGCAGTTGTCTACATCTCCAATTATGCCTGCACATGAGAGGGGACTTTGGGGACATACATTTTGTATACGGTGGTTGTCTAACTGGATAAATATATCAATTGGAATATGGTCATTGAAAAGAAAAACAAGATATCTACTATTCAACAAAACTGCATATGACAATCCATATTGCATCTTGTTCCATGATTCCAATGCTATCAGTGGTCATTATGAACCACTACTATATAGAAAAATGTGCACATGCAATGTTGAATAAGCTCATATTTACTTGTCCCTCATTTGCAAAGACCTTTGCAGTGGAAATGGATTATGCATCGCATAGACTGCCATGGTTTACAACTAGCAACAACTATTGTGTCTAGCTGTGGAGATAGTTTGTTCAATGCAATTTGTTGTTTGGTAGCAGTGGAGTTCTATGTGTAGTCGTTGCGACTTTACATTGTATAGTCCTTTTGCAATGCAATTATAGGCGGAAGCCAATAGGATTTTAGGTTCTTGCATGAGCACCTTTTTCCATCTCTCCTACAAAATATGTCGGCAATTGGAAATTGGCAAGAATACGTTGTAATGTGGCACTGCCATATGAAAAAGGGAATGTGGAGGGTTGTAGATTCTATTTGCAATGGTTGTCTATCATGTTCAGAGTAAATATCTAGGTCTGGTCGGCCTTGGTAGATGGCATTGTCCATTCCCGATCTATTGATTCAAATTACGATCAAACAATTGACATACTCTTGTTGAAAATAGATACAAGACATATCCATTATGAACCTTTGCTTGGACATGTCAGTGGTTTAGGGTTGAATGTCCATGCCAGTCAAACCGCATCGAATCGGCATACACGTCGCATGATTTTTAGTGAGAATGAAACCCCTCCAAGTTGTGATATGGCCATACAGGGCTTGAACAAAAAAACCATGCATGAAATTCATCACAGTTGTGATGAGGCTATACAGGGATTAAACAAAAAACATAGAGTAAGTTATCACAACTTGAAAAAATTTATGCATAAAATTTGTCCCATTTGTGATGAGGCCATACACCCCTTAAACAAAAAACGTACACTAAGTTATGACAACCTGAATCAGAGTGAAATTCATCCCAGTTTCCATCAGGTCATCATGCCCTTGGACAAGAAACGTAGAGTAAGTTACCACAACTTGAAAAAGGTCATGTACGAGAGAAAAAAAATACATTGCTACACTGCCTTTTAGAGAGAAACTCACATATCACAATCTAAAGAAATTTTTCCATGCTTAATAGAACAAAAACATGTATGATCACATATCCCAGAATGATCATGAAACTATCAAATTCCGTGGCCTAGAAACAACACCATGCACTACTACCAATGAAAACCAACAAACACTTTCTACTCATACTTCCCTGCGAAAGAAAAATGCAAGACATACGTACATGAAACAAATCAAAGACACTCCTTCCATTGCGTGTGCAATTTGTGAACAATTGAATTTCTCAAAAAATAGTAAGTCTTTCATGCCTGATTTGCAAGAAGAATACCTCCGCTGGACAGTGCACGATAAACCATTTTCCAGTTGCAAAATTTGTCTTCCATGCAAACGGTGGCTTGAAAATGGAAAACTGCCACAATTTGCGACCCCTGAGCAAATAAGATGTAATACAACACTACCAGATGTAAGTTCACTTACAGAACTTGAGGAGAGACTTTTTTCTCTGTGAATTTCATTTGCACAAATCAGGCCTTGGGGCTATAAACGACCCCAGATGGGCTTAACGAGATCAATTATTAATGTGCCTATTCAACTAGATGTTGTACAAAAATCCTTGCCACAACTCATCAGTGATACAATGAAAATTGTTGTCACTCTGAAAGGACGCTTGCGATACAAAAATTCCTATCAGACAGAAAAAATGTGTGTTCATACTATTATGAAAGTATTAAAGGAATTATGTTCCAGGGCCCTTTACAAAGCACACAACATTTGTATAAATGAGAACTGGAACAATGTTCTTGTTGAAGAGGATGCCAACTCTGCAGAGACTCTCGAAAATGATAGTGAATTTGATACAAGTGATGAATCAAAGAATGAAACACCTACTGAGACATTGGTGCATGTATTAATTGATTCACAGTGCATTCATGACTTGCAAGAAAAGATTGTCGACATTGCACCTGTTGAGGGGCAGCGTCCACTTGGAATATTCAAGGACAAATTCACTGAGGAAATGAACTTTCCAACACTCTTCTATGGATATCCCCGTGCCATTGACATTACAGAACAATTCAATTATCATAAAATAGTCTGATGGGAGTTGCTACATTCAAGCGATGGCTTCTCCTATCACATAACAAATATGTTTTTCAAAACAATGCGCATAATAATAGAGAAATTTATCTCCTGCATGTGGGTCTGAATAAGAAAAGGCCAGTTACAAGGAAGAAAGTTGTTGGCCAAGGATGTCAAGTACAAAGTAAACCTAGAAAAAAATATGAAATCTGATATTGGATACATAGATTTCAAAAACATTCGCACCTCTCCTGACTATTTGCAACAAAACAAAGAAACTATTTTTGCAATGATCTGGCAATTGAGCCTGCCAACATTTTTCATCACATTTACAAGTGCAGAGCATTGTTGAGATCCATTGATATCTTCTGTATCTGACCTGCATAGGAACAAGAAACATAAAAAACAAATCGATACACTGGAAAACAATCACATTGACTACCTCATAAGAAAATACCCAGTGACATGTACTCACTACTATAGACATATAATAAATGCTTTGAGATAATTGATATGCCATGATGAAACATTTTTTGGAAAAATATTGGACTAATATTTTGTGAATGAATTCCAGAATAGGGGAAATGAACATGACCACACACTGTTGTGGATAGAGGGTGCACCTGTCTATGGAGTTGACAACAACTCAAAGATAATTTGTGGAGAAATACATAACATGCAACACAGATCATTTGGATCCAGAACTTGCCAAAGTTCATAGACATTACCATACAAGAAGTTGTAGAAAATGAAAAAACTCGCATTATAGATATAACTTTCCTGTGCCACCAATGAGAGCTACAAGAATCATAGAGCCACTTAGTTTAGAGGACAATATTTTTGTTGAGAAATCTAAATACTTGTTCGCATTTTTAGAACAAGGAGAATTTGATGAGCTGATGAGCTTTGATGCGTTCTTGATAGAGCTAAATCTATAAGAAGATGAGTACATCAAATCCATACAATGTATGCTTAAGCAACCAATAGTTTTCCTTAAATAAAAACTTTCCCATATTTGGAACAACAGTTTCTCCAAGGACATGCCAGTTATGTGGAAATCAAATACAGATGCATAGTATGTGCTCAATGCATATGTTGCAGCGTCCCACTATACCTCATATATGACAAAGGTTGACAAATCTATGACAAGTGCATTCAGAAGAATATGCAAAGAACATGAAAGAAGTCATATTGATGCCATACAAATGATACACACACTTGGAAACACATTGCTTAATCTTCAACAAATGTCTGGTCAACAAGCAGTTCACATTGCACTTTCACTGCCCCTCACTTGTAGTTCAAGAAAATGTATCTTCATAAACACATCTCCACTTGAAAAATGCACATTTGTGCTTAAACCACCAGTTTTGCTAGAACAAGAGCCTGACAATTCAGAAGACTTGTTATGTCGCTCTATTGTTGATTATTACCATGAACGTCCATATCCTATTAGGCATATCTGTTTAGCATAATTCGTATCGCATTACAAAAAAAATGGTGCGCCCAAATCAAAAAGAAAAAAAAACCTCTATGATATGGTTTGTCAAATACAATAAACATTCTCACTATGAAAACTATTGTAGTGAAAAACTGTTGTTGTACGTTCCGTTTGATGAAAACGAAGAGACATTAAAACATAAATTCTCTACATGGGAAGCTACGTATGTTGCCTCTGAGACTATAGTGCACATCAATGAAGCTATATTTACCTACAATGTTAATCCAACATGGGGTGATCTAGAAATTGCAGTTAATGAGCTAGAAAACCCTGACAATCCTGATGAGACATTCACAAACCAAAATACAACCAGAACTCCTTGCGAGTTTTATGAGTTACAAGAGGATTTGCCTTGTCCTCCAGCAGATGGAGGTGAAAAACGTATCAATCTTGGTTTTCAAGTCACAAAACATTCTCTCCTAATTTAAAATAATGAATACCACATAATAAGATGTTCATTGAATCGATAACAACAAACAATCGTAAAGTTCATTCCTCTTAAAAAACACTTGAACATGGACACTCCTGTGCACTTGCTCCTTACAAGTGAAGCATGAACAAGACATTCATTGCGAAAGCACTATTCAAAATGCTTATATGAATCTGTAATAAAAACAATTCCTCTAATCCTATGAAACCAAAGGGCCTAATAGTTGCATACACAAGAAAAGTTGCATATAATGTAGGTGGAACAATAGTCCACTTTGCATTTTCAATGCCTTTTAACAAGTCACAGTTTCTTCCACTTAGCAAGGAAATTTTGGATACATTGTCTAAGATTTATGAGGAACTCCAACTTGTCTTTATAGATGACGCATATTTGATTGAAAGTTGGTTCTTGTATTCCATTGACAATCGACTAAGAAGCATAAAACATGTGCACACGAAATACTTTGGAAACATTGACATGATATTCTATGGGGATCTTTACCAGGAACAACCCATCCAAGATTCGTCGATATTTGAACAACCTACCGTTAACATGGAAATAGTGATGCATGACTTCTGGAGAGACAATATTAAATGCTTTGAATTGCATACTACAATGTGCCAAACAGATGAAACATCCATTGCAATTCTGAACAAAATGTGGACAAATAGCCAAACATATGATGACTTAACATATATCAATTCGAGGTGCTTGCGGCCTGCACCAACAGACCCAGCGTTCCCTTACCTGTTCTACACAAATAAGGATGTTGCAATTCATAACAGCCATATGATATTTCTCATGCCTGGTGATGATATCATCATCAATTCAATTGCCCTGGCAGAAGACAACCATGGAAATGTGCCACGTCATGAACATATAACCACTCTACCTTTGTAGCTTGTCCTCAAATTAGAAATTTTGGTTGAAATATATGCCTGTAACTATGATTCACATGATGGCTTGGTCAATGGTGCAGATGGAATACTCAAAGGCTATACAAAAACATAAAAACTTGATGTCCTTTGGATTAAGTTCCACAAACTGCATATAGGAAAGCGACAAGCAAAAAAGTTTCCTTATCTATATAATTCAAACACTGGAAGTGATTGGACACCTATTTTGTGAATATCAAAGCCAGTATCGACATCAACAAAGACAGGTCGACTAAAAATTTGATAACAACTTTCGATTAAACTTGCATGTGAACGTACAGTCCACAGATGACAAGGACTAACACTTGATAATGTTGCATTTCAACCTGCTGGAATTCGGATACATGGACTTGTATACACAACATTGTCCAATGTCAAAAGCATAGACTCCTTGTATTTACTAAGTCCTATTACAAAAGATAACTTCAAATTAAAACATAAAGTTGATATTGAAATGGAATGACTCTGGACCACTGCAAAATGACAACTGAACTATGATTACCAATTCATACAAACAAAATCATATGTATCAATTCTCTCGTTTAACACACACATATTAAATTCACACATGGATGATATACTCAATGACTATGATACAATGCAATCTGATATTTTGTGCTTGCAGGAAACATACATGGCATTATGCATGTAGAACAAATAATTCCCAAATCACAATTGCATATCAAGTTACATTACACATGGGGTGATGATATTGGTGAAAAAACATGTACCAATTCTGGAGCATATACATATCGAAGAAAATAATGTTGAGGTGGTGCTTGCAAAAGTTTATCTCCATGAAACTGAAATTGCAATACTGAATTTTTATGCTGCTCCCCATGCAACATTATCCAACATAGTAGATGTTATTTCCAATGCATTGAGCCATTTCCATATGAACGGACCCATTGTATTTGTAGGAGACTTCAATATTGACATGCTACAAAATAATGGTAGAACAAAAGAATTGGAAAACTACATGTGAAAATACAGTCTCTGCTTTCTTTTGCACAACACAAGCCATCTGCAAAACACACTTATTGACCATGTGTGGTCGAATGTGCCCATTTCTCAATACAATATGTTTATCTTAGACACATATTGGTTTGATCATGATACAATCGGTATTGCAATTGAATTATGAGATATACATCAAACATTTTTCAAATTCATATTTCTATATTTCAAAGCATATTTGAATAGCTTGTTGCAAAAAAACAAAGGAATTTTTTTTATATAGCTTCTTAGTTTTCCCCGATTTGTAGACATACTGGTATAGTTACCATACAGTTGGTGTTGTACTTGAATTATAAAATATACATTATCCAAAAGAAACAAAAAAGGTACATCCTTCTAAAAACTATATGTTACTCTATTCATCTTATTCTAATTTTTTTAGTATATGTACATAGTGCTTGCCTTTTTCTTTACATTTTAACTTGTGTGCATATTCCTTTTGATTTCTACTTTTTTTCATAGAAACAAACCGGAAAATTAGACGTCATAAAGAAATCCTAACCAAAGATGTAGAGGAAACCATGCAAATGTGTGTTTTTTCTGCTCGTGTTCCATATTAAATAGTTTTTCGTTTACTCTGTCTCTATTTGTTGAACTGGTTTATTTTTTTTCTCTTGCGCCTCCTTCGACACTCCATATCTTCCTCTACATTCACTTGTCTTCGTGTGTGTAATAAATATTCAATGTTGAGCTCGCCAGTCCTGCACTCCGTCTGTCAATTTGTATATCGCAGAACTTCAAATGTTGTTTGGATGATAGGGAACAATAGAAGTACAATGTTGATCCAACAAGCCCGCAAATCCTATTGTAAATTTGTATATTGCACAACTTTGGATTCTATTTGCAGGACAAGAAACATTAGAGGCCCAGTTTAGAGCCTACAAGTCCGCGATCCAAAAAAGTCGCTAAGTATGGAATAAGGGATCTGTACATGCTCAATAACATGTCATGTTCATACTTTATAAAAGTACATATTTAGTATGTATTGCTCGTTTCTCGAAGCCCGCTAGCCCTAGAGTCTGTCTCTCAATTTCTATATCACAAAACTCAATAGAAGTACAATGTTGAAGCAGCTAGCCAACAAGTCCACTTGTCAATTTGTATATTGTGCAACTCTAGGTTCTATTTGCAGGACAAAGAATATTAGAGGCCCAGATTAGAGCCACCTAGCCTGTAAGTCTGTGGTCCAATAGAAGTGCAATGTTGAGCCAGCCAACCCGCAAGTCCAATTGTCAATTTGTATATCGTGCAACTCTGGGTGCTATTTGCAGGACACAAAACATTAGAGGCCCAATTTACAGCCCGCCACCCTGCAAATCTGCGATCCAAAAAAATGGCTAAGTATGGAATAAGGGATCTATACATATTTACTATGTATTGCTCGTTTCTAGGAGCCTGACAGCCCTGGAGTCCATATGTCAATTTATATATCATGGAAATCAGTAGAGATATAATGTTGAGCCAGCCAGCCCACAAGTCCGGTTGTCAATTTGTATATCACGGAATTGTGGGTGCTATTTGTAAAGCACGAAACAATAAAGGCCCAGTTTTTAGCCCACCAACCCGAGAACCCGCGATCCAAAAAGTGTAAATTCTCTATAAAATATCATCCACCCCACATGTCTGCTTGTCAATTTGTATATCGTGGAAATTTGGGTGCTATTTGTAGGACACAGAACAATAAACGCCTATTTTTTGAGCCCGCCAGCCCGAGAACCTACGATCCACAAAGTGGGCAAGTATGGGATGCGATATCCATGTATGCTCTATAAAATCTCATTTCCATACTTTATAAAGGTACGTATTTAGTTTTTCCTGGTTTGTACACATATTGGTCTGGTCACCACATAGTTGTTGTTGCACATGGATTATGGAATATGCACTACTAGTTTGATCGAGCCCCTTCGTTTCCTTAGCCAATTTTATGCCCGTGGCTTCCCCGTTACACGTTATCGAACTCTCATTCCCCATGTTTCGAGTGTGCATATTGCATCAAAAACTTGGTAATCCATGTCTATGCTCACGGGTTCCCATATGGTGGAGTGGCAGATTTCATGTCCATCTATATCTCTACATCACGAGTCCAACCGAATGTTGTTTGTTTTCATAGTTCCTGATTTTTATGACCAAGGTGTCCTTTGTGGGCGCCATCCAACTCTCATGCCCTGTGTGTGCGGTATACATGTTGTGTCCGAAACTTCGGTGATCTACAATTGGACCCGGACTCGAAGCTTGCGACTCATTTGCTAATTTTCTTTAATTAAATTGTACAATATCAATATTTATTATTAATAATTTAGTACTTGAAAATAATGTTTTTAGATAATGTTAGCTATATAACATATATGTTATATGTTATACATGTAGACAATCACAATCTTGAACCCGCCAGTCCTGGAGTCTGTCTGTCAATTTTTGTATCACGAAACTCCTAGTGCTACATGGAGGACACAGAACAATAGAAGTGCAATGTTGAGCGAGCCAACCCGATGTCTACCTGTCAATTTGTATATCATGGAACTTTGGGTGCTATTTGTAGGACACAGAACAATAGAGATCCATTTTTCATCCCGCTAGGCCGAGAACCCGCAATGAAAAAAGTGGCTAAGTATGGATTGATGGATTCAAGAATTCTCTATAAAATCTGATTTCCATAGTTTATAAAAGTACATATTTACTATGGATAACTCGTTCCTCAGAAAATTTATAGGTCCAGAACTAGCGGATACACGTGTTCATATTTCCAGTTAATTTTATATTTCCATCCCGACTGTCCGCTTGCTCGTTTCATATTGTACATATTACATGTAATATGTATTACATATTACATGTAATGTCTAATACATATTCAATTTTGAGCCTACCACTCGTGGAGTCCATCTGTCAATTTATAGCCTGCCAGCCCGATAACTTGCGATACATATTACATGTAATGTGTAATACATATTCAATTCCATATATGGATTTGTATATCGTGGAACTATGAATGTTGTTTGGAAGACATAGGACAATAGAAGTACAATGTCGAGCCAGCCAGCCCACAATTCTGGGATCCAATAAAGTGGCTAAGTATGGAATAAGGGATCTGTACATACTCTATAAAATGTCATGTTCCTAGTTTATAAAAGTACATATAATAGAAGTGCAATGTTGAGCGAGCCAGCCCGATGTCCGCCTGTCAATTTGTATATCACGGAACTTTGGGTACTATTTGTAGGACACACAACAATAGAGACCCAATTTTCAGCCCGCCAGGCCGAGAACCCGCAATCCAAAAAGTGGCTAAGTATAGAATGAAGTATCTATGCATTCTCTATAAAATCTTATATCCATACTTTATAAAAGTACATATTTACTATGGATTACTCGTTCCTCAAAAAAATTCTAGGTCCAGAACTGGCGGATACACGTGTTTAGATTTCCAGTTACTTTAATATTGCCAGCCCGACCGTCTACTTGCCCATTTCATATTGTACATATTACATGTAATATGTATTACATATTACATGTAATGTCTAATACATATTCAATTTTGAGCCCGCCACTCATGGAGTCCATTTGTCAATTTAGAGCCCGCCAACCCGATAACCTGCGATACATATTACATGTAATGTGTAATACATATTCAATTTTGTCTGTGGATTTGTATATTGTGGAACTCTGAATATTTTTTGGAGCAAACAGGACAATAGAAGTGGAATGTTGACCCAACCATCCCACAAGTCCGCGATCCAAAAAAGTGGCTAAGTAGAAGTACAATGTTGAGCTAGTCAGTCCGCAAGTCCACTTGTAAATTTGTATATCCCAGAATTCTGGGTGCTATTTGTAACACACGAAAAAATAGAGGAACATTTTTTGACACCGCCAGCCCGAGAACCCACGATCCAAAAAGTGTACATGCTCTATAAAATCTCAGCCAGACCGCAAGTCAGCCTATCAATTTGTATATCGCGGAAATCTGAGTAATATTTGTAAGACACAGAACAATAGAGGCTTATTTTTTAGTTGGACAGCCCGAGAACCCGCGATCCACAATGTGACCAAGTTTGGAATGCGATATCCATACATGCTCTATAAAATCTCATGCCCGTACTTTATAAAGGTACATATTTTTTTCCCTGCTTTATACACATACTGTTTTGGTCACGACATAGTTGGTGTTGCACATGAGCTATGAAATATGCAGCAGGAGTCCAACCAACCTCTTTCGTTTCCTTAGCCAATTTTATGCCCGCGGGCTCAACGCTACGCACTATCAAACTCTTATTACCCGTGTTCTGAGTGTACATATTACATCCAAAACTTGGGTAATCCATGTCTCTACTCACGGGTTCCTAGACGGTGGAGTGACATATTTCATGTCCATCTATATCTCTACATCACGAGTTCAACCAACCGCCATTTGTTTTGATAGTTCACGAATTTTATGGCCGCGGGTTCCTATTTGGGCGCCATCCAACTCTCAAGCCCCATGTGCCCAGTATACATCTTGCGCCCGAAACTTCGATCATCTACAATTGCACCCGAACTCAAATCTTACCACTCATTTGACAACTTTGTTTAATTAAATTGTAGAATATCAATATTTAATATTAATAATTTAGTACTTAAAAATAATTTTTTTAGATAATGTTTATATATATATATATATATATATGTCTTGTTTCTAAATGTTTAATGCTAACATCTCATCAAGCAGGCACCATGTAAATTTTCATTGATGGGTGCAAGGCTCGAGAAGATCTGCCATTAATGCACACTAAACCAATATTTGCGGAGTCTTTTGTTATCCCTTCTCACTAGTGTTAATTTCAAATACCATGGAATGTCATTCACACGCCGTCATCTTGGTTCATTCATGAAACCTCCAATCCTTAAATAGTCTTCGTCATAACCACCACCTTTGCACTTCTAAGTATGCAATAATTAAGTTTTACTTCTAACAACTCACCATACAACACACATAGAGATTGTCATTAATGAGCGAAGAGCTCGAGGAGATTTCCCATTCAAATGCATTGAACCAATATTTCCGGGGGGTTATATTATCCCCTCCATTTTCTCATTTGAAGTAGCATCTAGAGAAAACCAACGTTTTCATAAACTATTGGTAGCACCTCCACAACAGTTCTATAGAGATACAGTCAATATTTTCGGACCTGAGGACCACAACCACCACTGTAAAAAAACATCGCTCCAATGTCCTTCCACTGTAACAAAGCAACCCAAATTTCTTCAAACGGATGAGGTTCATCCTAAAATTGATAGTTCTCACAAGATTCCCTTGGAGAAGAAGGGAAAAAGAATTGTACGGGAGGCGGACGAGCCCGAAATTGAGAGTGAAAACATGGATCTTGACGTTGATCTCGATTGCATATTCTACAACCTTTATGAGCTGGGAGACGCGATTCACCATAGCTACCCAATGGACATAGTTGATGCCAAAAATTTTGGCGAAGATGAATTCTTCATATTCTAGAGTGTTGGTTTTGAAAGAGAATCTAAAAAATTAATTATGGAAAAAAGAGATGTAAAAAATAAGAAAAGAAAACATTGTTTAGAACTTGAGCTTGCCAATATGTAGGCGTCCAAAATCTTTGAACTTCACATGGCAACCGAAGATGCTCTTGATGATTCCATTGGATTCATTGAGGCCAAGAATGTTAGACTAAAGGACTGGATCAAGAAATTAGAGGAAGTTGTGTTTCCTATGCCATTGCTTAGCAGTCCTTTGGCAATAGACATCCCTACAACTCCCTAACCCCCTGCAACAAAGCTAAAAGTATTCTCCACCTTCCTCGCATCGTGTAGAGGATATGTGGAGAAAAATATCAACAAAAGAATGGAATTGATTACTAAGGCCTAGGAAACATTACAAAATATGGAATCCTTGGGAAGTAGGGAACATAGTTTGCTCGAACTTCTCCAAACGGATTTAAAAAATGAAGAAACTTTCTATTTGCACATGGTCATCCCTTTTTCCTTTCAAGTCAACAAAATGGTAGACACGACAAGAAGACAACATGACCTCTCGTCCAAAAAACAACTCACTCAATTAGAAGCATGCTGAAAAGAGAAGGTGAAGAACCTGTATTTGATCGTCCAATCATGTGAGCAAGCAATATCAAATAAAGAAACAGTATTCACAAAACTCACCAAAATAGACTTAGCCAGAAGGACCAACGACTTCTAGGACCCTAGCTTAATCGTCAACTCATTGGTGTTAACCAAGCAAGCTTTGGATAACCAAGTCGATAATTTTAAGGTGTTGTCTTTAGAAGATTTTTACAGGATTCTTGAGTATCATGAAGAACACGTGGACAACTGGTTAGTCCACTATTCGATACAGAATGGAGACATTCATCCAGCTCTGTATAATATTTATATTGATCTAAGCAAATTAAAAATTGAACTTTTCATCTTTAAAATTTGGAATGACATCAACGTCACCCCCTTGAGAAGCTACATTGAAGAGAACTTGAAGCGGGTCACCGACGAAATCCAACAGGAAAAGGCATCAGCAAGAAGATAACAAAAATACTTATATGGAACATCGCTATAAATACTTTGTTTATCAATCCAGTTATTCAAGTGGGTTGAAGGCGAAAACCAATAGGAAAAGGAATCAACAAGCAAATACCAAAAATATTTATATGTACCACGTTGTAAATCTATACTTATAGTCCTTTCTTTACCAATCCAGTTATTCCACCTTTTCTGAATAGAAATCTATATCCAAATAACGATATCTTCCCATTTTTACTTTTTAGGTATTACACTCAACCGCCTCCCACGTCTTCTTTCCACAGTCCTATTTCTTGTACATATTTCTCTTATGGTCCGCGGGAGCCCCAATCCCATTCTATATGACAAACACATTTAAATTTCCAGGAATGTGTAGCAAACTATTCTTTTTTCATATATTCCAAATAAAACTATTCTTTTGTCTCATTATATATTTATGTGCTCCTAGATTTTCATCTTCATCTATGTTGAATGTTTCAATTCTCTTTCTTCTAATGCATATCTTTTTCTGCTTTGTCATTTTCAAAATTAAATTTGAGATAAATCACTCATTCAAATTTGATATATCGTATTTGACACACACACACACACACACANAAATACCATGAAATGTCATTCACACGCCGTCATCTTTGTTCGTTCATGAAACCTCCAATCCTTAAATATTTTTCATCATAACCACCACCTTTTCACTTCTAAGTATGCAATAATTAAGTTTTACTTCTAACAATTCACCATACAACACACATAGAGACTCTCATTAATGAGCGAAGAGCTCGAGGAGATTTCCCATTCAAATGAATTGAACCAACATTTCCGGGGGGTTATATTATCCCCTCCATTTTCTCATTTGAAGCAACGTTTGGAGAAAACCAACGTTTTCATAAACTACTGGCAGCACCTCCACAACAGTTCTGTAGAGATATAGTCAACATTTTTGGACCTGAGGACCAGAACCACCACTGTAAAAAAACATCTCTCCAATTTCCTTCCACAGTAACAAAGCAACCCAAAGTTCTTCAAACAGACGAGGTTCATCCTAAAATTGATAGTTCTCACAAGATTCCCTTGGAGAAGAAGGGAAAAAGAATTGTACGGGAGGTGGATGAGCCCAAAATTGAGAGTGAAAACATGGATTTTGACGTTGATCTGGATTGCATATTCTACAACCTTTATGAGCTAGGAGACGTGATTCACCATAGCTACCCAATGGACATAGTTGATGCCAAAAATTTTGGTGAAGATGAATCCTTCATATTCCAGAGTGTTGGTTTTGAAAGAGAATCTAAAAAATTAATTATGGAAAAAAGAGATGTAAAAGATAAGAAAAGAAAACATTGTTTAGAACTTGAGCTTGCCAATATGCAGACGTCCAAAATCTTTGAACTTCACATGGCAACCGAAGATGCTCTTCATGATTCCATTGGATTCATTGAGGCCACGAATGTCAAACTAAAGGGATGGATCAAGAAATTAGAGGAAGTTGTGTTTCCTATGCCATTGCAGCAAAGCTAAAAGGATTCTCCACCTTCCTCGCATCGTGTAGAGGATATGTGGAGAAAAATATCAACAAAAGAATGGAATTGATTACTAAGGCCTGGGAAACATCACAAAATATGGAATCCCTGGGAAGTAGGGCACATAACTTTCTCGAACTTCTCCAGACGAATTTAAAAAATGAAGAAACTTTCTATTTTCACACGGTCATCCCTTTTTCCTTTCATGTCAACAAGATGGCAGACACGAAAAGAAGACAACATGACCTCTCGTCCAAAAAACAACTCACTCAATTAGAAGCATGCTGGAAAGAGAAGGTGAAGAACCTGTATTTGATCGTCCAATCATGTGAGAAATAAATATCAAATAAGAAAACATTATTCACAAAACTCACCAAAATAGACTTAGCCGGAAGGACCAACAACTTCTAGGACCCTAGCTTAATCGTCAACTCATTGGTGTTAACCAAGCAAGCTTTCGATAACCAAGTCGATAATTTTAAGGCGTTGTCTTTAGAATTTTTTTACAGGATTCTTGAATATCATGAAGAACACGTGGAGAACTGGTTAGTCTGCTATTTGGTACAGAATGGAGACATTCATCCGGATCTATATAATATTTATATTGATCTAAGAGAATTAAAAGATGAACTTTTCAGATTTAAAATTTGGAATGACATCAACGTCACCCCCTTGAGAAGCTACATTGAAGAGAACTTGAAGCAGGTTGTCAACGAAATCCAACAGGAAAAGGCATCAGCAAGAAAATAGCAAAAATACTTATATGGAACATTGCTATAAATACTTTGTTTATCAATCCATTTATTCAAGTGGGTCGAAGACGAAAACCAACAGGAAAAGGAATCAACAAGAAAATACCAAAAATACTTATATGTACCACGTTGTAAGTCTATACTTATAGTCCTTTCTTTACCAATCTAGATATTCCACCTTTTATGAATAGAAATCTATAGCCAAAGAATGATATCTTTCCATTTCTACTTTTCAGGTATTACACTCTACCGCCTCCCACTTCTTCTTTCCAGAGTCCTATGTCTTGTACATATTTCTCTTATGGTCCGCGGGAGCCCCAATCCCATTCTATATGACAAACACATTTAAATTTCCAGGAATGTGTAGCAAACTATTCTTTTTTCATATATTCCAAATAAAACTATTCTTTTGTCTCATTATATAT
>SNQJ01S0018966.1:195512-229912 GCA_010110895.2 Picea sitchensis
AATACTATTTTACATTATTGGTATGAAACAGTGATGTTTTTTCATTAAAATACGAATGTGATTACATTTTATAAATATAGGCTCACTAGCCTTTTAGCTTATGGTTCTCCAACCTAATAACCGCACAGGAACTCTGGCCTCAAAATAAAAGCATACAAAGGCACTTTGGCCCCAAAGTATCCTGGCTCCCCAATATATATGTACAATTACATTTTATTTACAATTCGAGTTGGGCCTAGGGGTATTAAATTCAGAATCTAAAATCCAAGGACCACTATAATGAGTATATGTATAAAGGTATGCATCCTCATATGAAAAAATAATTGATACCTCACCATATGTTGCAATAATAGTAGTTTCTTCCATATTGTTATTGTTGTTGGCCATATTTTTCTCATCTGTATCCATTTTAAATGTATAACAATCTCTTTTGACATGGCCAAGTTTTCAACAATGGTAGCAAGTTATTCTTCCACGCCTATACTTTAACTTGGATCTAGATCTTGATCACCCTGATTTCTTTCTGGATGGTTTCCTTCCTCGATAAACAAGATTTATTGCCTCAATATTGATGCAGGAGAATCACTCCACCTCAACAAATGCGCCATCACACCAACACACAAACACACAATGGATAAAGGGAGAGGCACTAACCGTCCCATATTTTTAAATTTGAAATATGATCCTATACGGATTTCATGTTGTAAGGTTGTTAAATGCCAGGCCATGCCTTTGTACATGTAGTGGATAGGGTTGTCTTAAATGGTTGTCTGTAGCAAGTCTAGATCGTAGTCAGGTCTGGATCGACATTTACGGAATGTATCCGTAGAGGTATGGTGTTGTAAATGAGACAGTGATAGCACTAAGGCGAAGGTAAGGATAAGCTCGGGGAGCCATCTCTTTGTAATTAGGAGACTTGAGAGAGAGATCTTGGTAGAAGGTCTTAGAAGAAGAAATCAGGATAGAGTTAGGTTAGGAGATATTGAGAGAAATGGGACTCTGTTGTAGTCCAGTTTTTGTAAACATCTGTATAGATACACAAAGATAATAGAAAAGCAGTTTTTCCTACACATGGTGTGTTTATGAATTTGTGTTCATTATCATGTTTTTATGTATTTCATGGTTTGAATGTGTAAACTGGTGAAGTATTGAATAAGTTTCAATTGCTTCTCTTCTTTGAGTTTTAAAGTGCAAGGAGTGCGTTGACAGAGGTGAGTTAAGCTCAGGAAATCTCAGGAGAGATATCGTTGAACCTTCATCAGTAGAAGTGCAAGGAGTGCATAAAAATAACTCTTTGTTGAGTTCAGAGAGAAACAGAGTTACTGAGAACTCTGTAGAGATCTGTCAGGTGGGCATCAAGCGAGTGAAAGAGTGCACATAAGGAAATCTGTGTTGAGTTCAGGGGGAGCCAGATTTACTGAACACTCTGTAAAGAAGAGCTCTGCAAGGTGTGCATCGAGCAAGGAGAATGCCAAGAGGGAGACAATAATTTATTTTCAAGAAATCCTTCGGATCTAAGCTTGACGAAATCTAAGAAATGCAAGGAGTGTGTGGGAGATTGAAAATATTCTAAGGATCAATCTCATAAGAGATAAATCAAAGAGAGCATAAGAGACAGACTTATTCCAAGTCCTAAAGCTCAGAAGAGATAGCGTTTTCAAATGTATAGGCGAGACCCAGAGTCTGTGATCATGGGAGAAAGTCCAAAGGCCGAAAACCTTTGAAAACTAACAAAATCTTCCAAGTCGGAAGAAATAAAAATATTGGGAGGAGGAGCGACAACAACCATCAGATTGGTTGTATGGAGGAGCCTAGACCATTATATCAACATCCAGTGATATAAATAAGTGTGGAGGAGGAAACATATCTTATCCGTCGGATCTGAGCAAGAAACAATCAATCATTGTCTGGTCACAAGAAGGTGCACATGATTTAGCATTGTGTATACATAGGAGAGAGGACTTGTTGAAGTCCCGAAGTCATTTGGGACCATCGATCATTTGGGAGGATGCGTGGAGGAAATCCATCAAGTTCGGGTGAAGGCATTTCGGAAGGAACAAGTGCACAGAAGGTTGAAACACCCAAATCCTGAAGAGCCAAAGAGCCAAGAGTCGTCGATCTTCAAAGGGACACCTGTCAACAGATTGTGAGCTCCAGGTAAATTGTAGTGAGGTTTTAGTTGAAATTTGAGATTGTCGACGGCCGAAGTCCCAAAGCGGACGATATCTGTTGATCTGGGTTGGACAGGTGTCACTCGATCGTGAACTTCTGAGGATCATACTCTGGGTTTTTTTGAAGTAGTGTTTCAGAATATCCCGACGTGTCAAAGGCCGAAGTGTTTAAGATCTGTTGATCCCACAAGGAGCACGTGGATTGTTGATCTGCGATGGGAGGCATGGAGGATGGACATTCACTCCGTTGAATCAAGGAGGAAAGTGTCAAGAGATCTAACACTCAGGAAGGATTCACCTGAGAGGTTTTCATTTGTTGACATTTGAGAACGATGAAGGCCGAAGTCCTGGAAAAAACAAGAGTACTCAATGTGAAGGAGGACACACGATGCCAGATCTAGGACTCCGAAGGAAAGTAGAGGAAGGATACGTCCAAACACCCGAAGAAGATCTCGTTCATTGATCGAGGGAGGAGTCATAGAACTGTTGATCTGGTAGAGGAGGAAAAAGTCCCAAAGTGGGAGCAGAGTCATCGATTAGAAGGACGTGTTCCACGAGATCGATCCATTTCGAAGAAATCTCTCCAGAAGAAAGGAAGGTTTGAAAATTGAAATTCCCGAAGGCAGGATTCACGGAGGAGATTGTGTTTGTAGATTCAGG
The DNA here is from genome assembly GCA_010110895.2 of Picea sitchensis. Classification (NCBI taxonomy): domain Eukaryota; kingdom Viridiplantae; phylum Streptophyta; class Pinopsida; order Pinales; family Pinaceae; genus Picea; species Picea sitchensis. The sequence goes on from SNQJ01S0018966.1 coordinate 198,344, forward strand.
GAGATAGGTGGCAGCATATCATTAACTCCTCGAAGTCCATAATCATGAATAGATATCATCTATTGATTTAGAGGAAGAAGATCTGATCCATCGATTTGGAGAGGACAGATCTGAACCGTCAATCCATAGGTACCATCAAGATCAGGAGATCGACAGCCCCGAAACATTTTAGGGGATGGAAGGTGATTTTGTTTTAACAGTGAATCATGTGGTCACACGAGAACATAGCCCAAGGAACCATGTAAGGAAGGGGCTAGTGCCCGAGAAATGAAGAGCACCCAGAGTGCGCAAACAAAGAGTGTGGGTATCATAGGACCTGGGCCTAAAGAGGAAAAAGGGGTATGTGTATAGTTGAATTGGTTTCAAATAGGGACACGAAGAGTCAATCTGACTCTGAAAAATGAAATATCCAGAGACCCATAGGTCGCTAAACCCCAAGAGGGGAGGGGGGTTGCATCAGGTGGTATCAGAGATCCAAGGAAGATTTTGGGATCCAAGAGGATTTCAACACTCGAGAATAGTAGCTCATGAGTAGGAGCTCACGATTTTCCCAACAGTGGAGTATGATGTAGGAGCATCGCTCCACCTCAGCAAATGCACCAGTACGGCAACACGCAAACACACAATGGAGAAAGGATGAGGCACCAACCCTCCCATTTTTTAAAATTTCAAATATGATCCTATATGTATTTCGTGTTGTAAGGATGATAAATGCCAGGCCATGCCTTTGTATAGGTAGTGGATATGATTTCCTTAAATGGTTGTCTGTATCAGGTCCAGATAGTAGTCAGGCCTGGATCGATATTTATGGAATGTAGCCGTCAAGGTATGGTGACGTAACTGAGACAGTGATAGCACTAAGGTGGGGGTGAGTATAATCTCGGGGAGCCCTCGCTTTGTAATTAGGATACTTGAGAGAGGGATCTTGGTAGATGGTCTTAGAAGAAGAACTTAGGATAGATTTAGGTTAGGAGAGGTTAAGAGAACTCAGACTTTGTTGCAGTCTAGTTTTTGTAAACATCTGTATAGATACATAGACATAATAGAAAAGTATTTTTTCCTGCACATGGTGTGTTAATGAATTTTTGTTCATTATCATTTTTTTATGTATTTCATGGTTTGAATGCGTAATGAAGTATTGAATAAGTTTCAATTGTTTCTCTTCTTTGAGTTTTTGAGTGCAAGGAGTGCAGATAGTACGTAAGGAGTGCGTTGACAAAGGTGAGTTAACCTTATGAAATCTCGGGAGGGATACTGTTGAACCTTAATCAGTATAAGTGCAAGGAGTGCATAGGAAGAACTCTTTGTTGAGTTCAGAGAGAAACAAAGTTACTGAGAAATCTATAGAGCTCTTCCAGGTGGGCATCGAGCGAGTGCATAGAGGGAACTATGTGATTATTTCACGAGGAACCAGAGTGACTGAACACTCTATAAGGAAGAGCTCTGCAAGATGTGCATCAAGAAAGGAGAAATCGAAGAGGGAGAGAAGAATTTATTTTCAAGAAATCCTTTGGATCTGAGTTTGATGAAATCCCAGAAACACAAGGAGTGCATGGGAGATAGCATAAGAAATAGACTTATACAAAGTCCTAAAGCTTAGAAGAGATAGAATTTTCAAATGTGCAGGTGCGACCCAGAGTCCGGGATCATGGGAGAAAGTTCCAAGGCCGAAAACCTTTGAAGACTGACAAAATCATCCAAGTCAGAAGAAATAAAAGTCTCAGGAGGAGGAGTGACAACAACCATCAGATTGGTCGTATGGAGGACCCTAGACCATTAGATCAACGTCCAGTGATATAAAGAAGCGCAGAGGAGGAAACAGATCTTATGCATCGAATCTAAGCAAGAAAGGATCAACCATCATCTAATCACGAGAAGGTGCACAAGCTTTAGTGTTGTGTATATGAAGGAGAGCAGACCTTTTGAAGTTCCGAAGTCATGAAGTCATTTGGACCGTCCATCATTTGGGAGGACGCATGGCGGAAATCCATCAAGTGCGGGTGAAGGTGTTTTGGAAGGAACGATCGCACAGAAGGTTGAAACACCCGAAACTCGAAGAGCCAAAGATTTGAGAGACGTCGATCTACAAAGGGACACTTTTCAACAGATCACGAGCTCCGGGAAATTTGTAGTGAGGTTTCAGTTGAAATTTGAGATTGTCAAAGGCCAAAGTCCTGAAGTAGACGATAGTCATTGATCTGGGTTGGACAGTTGTCACTCGATCATGAACTTCGGAGGATCGTACTCTGGGGTTTTTGTGAAGTAGTGTTTCGGAATATCCCAAAGCATTGAAGGCCAAAGTGGTTAAGGTTCGTTTATCCCACGGGGAGCATGTGGATTGTTGATCTGTGATGGGACGCGTGGAGGATGGAGATTCACTAGGTTGGATAACCGTTGGATCAACGAGGAAAGGTGTCAAGAGATCTAACACTCCAGAAGGATTCACTCTGGAGGTTTGCGTTTGTTGAAATTTGAGAACATTGAAGGCCGAAGTCTCGGAAATGACGAGAGTCGTCGATGTGAAGGAGGACACACGATGCCAGATCTAGGACTCTGAAGGAAAGCAGAGAAACGACAAGTCTGAAGACCCGAAGAAGATCTTGGTCGTTGATCGAGGGAGGAGTCGTAGGACCGTTGATCTGGTAGAGGAGGCCAAAGTCCCAAAGCGGGATACAATTCATCGATTAGAAGGACGTGTGGCGAGAGATCGATCCATTTCAGAGAAATCTCTTTGGAAGAAAGGAAGGTTTGAAAATTGAAAGTCCCAAAGGCCAAATTCGCGAAGGAGATCATGGTCATAGATTCAGGGAGACAGGTGGCAGTAGATCATTAACTTTGGAAGGTTGGAATATGGAGGAAAGAAAGGGTTTGAGATTTCAAGAACCTCGAAGTCCATAATTGTGAATAAATCTTGTTCGTTGATTCGTCAATTTGGAGAGGACAGATCCGAACAGTCAATGCAGAGGTACCATCAAGATTAGGAGATCGATGGTCTTGAAACATTTCGGGGGATTGAAGGTGTTTTTGTTTTAATAGGGAATCATGTGGTCACACAAGAACGTAGCCTGAGGACCATGCAAGGAAGGGGATAATGTAAAGGGGCTAGCCCCCAAGAAACGAAGAGTGCCCAGGGTGCATAGACAGAGGGTGCGGGTATCAGAGGACATGTGCCTAAAGTGGAAAAAAGGGCTTATGAATAGCTAAATTGGGTTCAAAGAGGAACTCGAAGAGTTAATCCGACTCAGGACAAGGAAATGTCCAAAGACTGGGAGGTCGCAGAACCCTAGGAGGGGAGGGGGCCTACATCACATATTTTATATTTTTCTCCCATAGATTTCCAACAAATCTATTATTTTAATAAGCTATCAGAAACATATTCAAAACACAATTTACCTTTTGGTGTCACATTACTTATGTTGACAACCAAGTTCTTCGATGTTTATAGCATTGATCTCAAGAGTAGAAGTGCTTGGATCTCATCATAAAATACAATATTCAACAAAGTGATTTGATTCAACACCGTGTGCAACTCATTTAAGTGTTCAACCATTGAATCCTTTTCCTTCATTTTGAGATTAAACAATCTCTTCAAAGAAAATAATTTGTTGACCCATTTCTCTCATTCATATAGATCATGGAGCTTTTTCCATAAGGAATCGATCGTATTTTCTTTTGAGACAAAGAATTATATTGTGTCTGCCAAATACTGTTGAATAGTAGTGATTTCCTTTCAATCTAACTTCTCCCAACTTTCATCAGTCATCGATGAGGGTTTCTTTGATTTTCCCTCAATCGGTAATTGCAAATATTTCAAGGTCAAATTATCTTCCATTTTTTACCTCCATATGGTGAAATTTTCGTTAGCCATATTTTCAACATTTATCATCTACTCCATTGCACTCACCTATACATGGATCCTACACACACCAAATATCCAACAAAACTTTTCTCTTATGCCAGTTGATAGGTTAAAAACGACAACCAACAATAGATCTAAAATAAAATTCTATAGATCTAATGCACAAGTATATCGATCTGATATTATCATGAATAGATATGAAGAATAACTAGATATATCTCTAACCCACATGAACAGATTTGAAGATAAAAGATCTAGATCTGAAATACACTCAGAAAGATCTAACATAACTAATAAGAAAAATGTCAATGAAATAAGAATAGAACACCAAATATTTTATGTGGAAAACCCAACAGCGAAAAACCACGGGGAAATGACAAGCCTTTATTTCTTATTAGCAAATAAATACGTCAATATTCAACGTTACTCCTTTTGCTTCATCTCTACACCTTCTTCTTGATCTACTCCTACTTGAACATTTTATGTGAGAGTAAGAATACATATATAGGATATCATAAAATAAGATAGAATAATGGAGAACTCTCTATAGGAGTACATTACAGAAGTTCTAAGAATTCGAGAAATACAATTATTTTATTATTTGTTCTCACATACAACAATTTCTTATAACTAGCATGTTTCTCCAAATACTATTCCTCAACATATAGTTACAGATAAAATATCACTAAGCTATATCCATTGACTATAAATAATTCAGTGGAAGTGGTTCAATCAGTCTGGTCTCAAGTGGTTGAGTATTCAACGACTCTAAATAATGGGGAGGAAGTGGTGAAATTGGTGTGGCCTCAAGTGGAGGAGGAAGCAAAGTTTCGACGTATCATAAGATTTGAATGATGGCATGATCGTGTAGAACGCTCTATTCCATGACCTTCTAGAAGTTCTAAATTTTTTTTAAAATGTTGATATTTAACTCTAACTGTAATGGACAAGTCTTAATATTTTAAATTTTAAATTTTTCAAGGTAATTTTCATCAAAATTTGACACTGTAATTTTTTGTGAAATCACAATTTTTGATTATTTACATTAGACTTTTGAATGGATAGATAGATCTAGTGTCATGAAAATCATTCCATACACTTGGATTGTACAATCTTAACAAGTGATATCTACAATTCCAACAACTAATTTAAATTTCTAACCAAATTTTGGACAAAACTTAGCAAAAAACGTAGCAAAAAAAATTCAAAAAAAACAAATATTTAAACTACATACTCAATCTTATGTCACCAAAATGTTGTTGAATCAAGGTTCCTAAAGAAACAACAAGANGAAAAACCACGGGGAAATGACAAGCCTTTATTTCTTATTAGCAAATAAATACGTCAATATTCAACGTTACTCCTTTTGCTTCATCTCTACACCTTCTTCTTGATCTACTCCTACTTGAACATTTTATGTGAGAGTAAGAATACATATATAGGATATCATAAAATAAGATAGAATAATGGAGAACTCTCTATAGGAGTACATTACAGAAGTTCTAAGAATTCGAGAAATACAATTATTTTATTATTTGTTCTCACATACAACAATTTCTTATAACTAGCATGTTTCTCCAAATACTATTCCTCAACATATAGTTACAGATAAAATATCACTAAGCTATATCCATTGACTATAAATAATTCAGTGGAAGTGGTTCAATCAGTCTGGTCTCAAGTGGTTGAGTATTCAACGACTCTAAATAATGGGGAGGAAGTGGTGAAATTGGTGTGGCCTCAAGTGGAGGAGGAAGCAAAGTTTCGACGTATCATAAGATTTGAATGATGGCATGATCGTGTAGAACGCTCTATTCCATGACCTTCTAGAAGTTCTAAATTTTTTTTAAAATGTTGATATTTAACTCTAACTGTAATGGACAAGTCTTAATATTTTAAATTTTAAATTTTTCAAGGTAATTTTCATCAAAATTTGACACTGTAATTTTTTGTGAAATCACAATTTTTGATTATTTACATTAGACTTTTGAATGGATAGATAGATCTAGTGTCATGAAAATCATTCCATACACTTGGATTGTACAATCTTAACAAGTGATATCTACAATTCCAACAACTAATTTAAATTTCTAACCAAATTTTGGACAAAACTTAGCAAAAAACGTAGCAAAAAAAATTCAAAAAAAACAAATATTTAAACTACATACTCAATCTTATGTCACCAAAATGTTGTTGAATCAAGGTTCCTAAAGAAACAACAAGAATTCCTAAAATAATCTCTTTCGTCAATAAAGGAGTCACCAAAATGATGTTGAATCAAGGTTCCTAAAGAAACAACAAAAAATCCTAAAAGAATCTCTTTCATCAATAAAAGAAGAATGAAAATTCCTAAAGAAATGTTTTTGGCCACTCTTGAGGGTTCCTAAAGAAAGGTCTTTGGCCACTATTTAGATGTAGGTAGAATGGGATCATGGGAAATTTGGTGATCCGTGTGATCTTTTAATGACTATGGTTGAGTTTTAATTTTGCATGCGTTAATTAACCATTTGAGAAAACATAATGAAAGAATGAGGAAAAAAGAGGAATTATGATAGCCATATACACATATGCAGATCTGAAATGAAATAATAGACAGCAAACCATAACACGAGAATTGATAACGAAGTTCGGCACAATGTTGCCTACGTCTCCGGGCCTTTGTCTCTGTGGGGAAGGCTTCTTTATTTCTGTTCAAAAGCTCAAAAGTACATCGCAACAGTGCCAATTGGCTACAAGACTAATCTGGTCATGTTCTTCCAAATCTCTAGAACCCTGCAAAGAAAACAACACGCAAAACGGACGTCTGGAGCTCCCAGAAATGGCCCGCAAGCGTCTTCTCCTCAATAGCTTCCCTGCATAAAAATGGATTTGGCTTGGCTTCTCTTCAGCATAAATCTTCTTTGATTGTCCTCCATGGCCTCAAACAGGCCTGGTTTATATAGATCTAAAGTTGGTTATCCATCCCCAACTTCCTCCCAAAATTTGGGCTCCAAAAATGTCCAATATCTCCCAAAAATGGAGAAAATCCATAAAAAAAAAGGCTTAAAATAATTTAAAAATCCCAAAACATTGGCAAAAAACCCACTTCTGAATAAAATTAGGGCATAGCCCCCAAACTTGCATGCGCTCCTGGTCATATCGGGCCATGTGGTTGAGCGCTAGCCCCTCAGGCTATGCGTTGGCCCTTCCCTTGCGCTAACTCCTGGTCGTGGGGCGCTTGTATAGGTCCATGGGCATGTGGATAGAACCACGGCTAACGAACTTAACCCCCATTTTGGTGTATGGCTCGGTTCGTATCCGACCTCCCAGGAACCGAGGGCCAGGCCCTATCCACCAACAGTCTCGCGCTCCCAGTTATATGTAGTGGTCACGTCATATGTCAAGTGCCGAGGGCTGGGGCTAAGCCCCGACCCTTTCCCCCACCGAAAAATACATTAATCAAACATAAATATAATATTTTCCGCATACATAATAAGCACTACTAGTGGCCCGGGTGGTTAGCCCGGTCCTGCTAGTCCATTTCCCAGAGGATAGGTCAGGGGTTCGACCCACGGTAAACCCATAAAATTTTACATAAACCACTAACCAACCACATGGTGCCACGTGGCAGCCCATGACTGGGCCACGTGGAACCTCAACAACCAACAAAAGAATGCCAAGTGTCAAATTTTGGATGCCCCACATGTCTGCCACGTATCCTGCCACCGTACCTTCCCAGTCAACTGCTGACATCATCCCGTGCCACGTGTCACCCTTATAGTGGTGACACGTGTCACCCATAGATTGGTCCAACTGTCTGTTGTATGCCACATCACCTGCCATGTGTCTCCTCCATGGGTTGCCACATCATCTGTATGGTCGTAAGACCTGTACAGTTAGCATGCCACGTGGCACTGTACGGACTATACAGTCATCCCCTTTTTTTTGCCTGTTTGGGTTTTCAGACAGAACGTGATAAATTTCGCATACGGAGCGCGTTTGACAAAGTAAATATATGGTCGAAATCAGGAAGACAAGATGGACGCAATGGCGCTAGTTTCGTCAGATTCTGAGCACTTTCAATTTTGAGCCTTTTTGAGCCCTCTCAGGCTTCTGGATCCGATTCTGGATCATTTGGCGATCTACTTGGCACATTCGTGATGCTCCAAGTCTACCCATTCTGCAACTAAGATGTGTTCTTATCCTGAAATAATCAATAAAATGTGCATGCTAGTCAAGTTTATCATCCATTCTGAGTAACAATGCACTTTATTTATGTGGGCACTCGATTCATGTTGTGTATGTGATTGCACTCCACTTGTGACACTAATTCTCAAGTGAGAATAAAAATGTACATAGTAGGTTGTGAAAATGAAACATGGGTCTCTAATGAAATGTTGAAAAAATACAAGAAATCAAGACAAAATAACATAGTTCTCTAGTGAGAAGAAAAATGTACATAGTAGGTTGTGAAAATGAAACATGGGTCTCTAATGAAATGTAAAAAAAATAGAAGAAATCAATACAAAATAATGTTCCATGGCAGCAGAGTACCTGTGAGGCTGGGATGGGAGTAAATGCGAACTAGTACAGACATGTGGCTAGAAAGTTGAAATACATTGAAATACTTTTATACATAGGAAATATGTACTTTTGTAATGGATCGCGGGTTTTCGGGCTGGCGATATACAAAAAGAACCGACAGTTGTGTGATACAGAAATTGGGCCTCTAATGTTCTATGCGATACAGAAATCAAAGAGTGGAGTTGCAGACTATAGAAATTCATCACAAATAAAAAAATTATGCATACGAAATACGCACATGTATACATATGAAATATGTACTTGTATAAAGTAGATATTTAGTTTAATACATATGAAATTTCTACTTTTATAAAGTATGGGGAAGAGATTTTATAGAGGATGCAAGGAGCCCTCATTGCATACTTAGCCAGTTTTTGGATCACGGGTTCTTGGGCTGGCGGGTTCAAAATTGGGCCTCTGATGTTTTGTTGCCTACAAATAGCACTGACAGTTCCGTGATATACAAAATGACAGGCGGAGTTTAGTTTTCTTTAAAACTAAGGATTTTCTTGGACAAAAATATATAACATTGTCGAATTAGTTTTCTTTGCACATGTTTTATAGAGCATGCAGGGAGAGGTCATTCCATACTTCGCCAGTTTTTGGATCACGGGTTCTTGGGCTAGTGGTTTCAAAAATGGGTCTATGTTGTTCCATGCCCTACAAACAACATCGGGAGTTCCATGATATAGAAATTGGCAGGCGGCATTGCATCTTTTACATATCTCTAGAAATTACATCAACATTTAAAACATCAATGTCGTTGAAGACCAAAAAAATAACATACAATAGGAGACAAGAAATGTAGCATATCTGAATTAGTTTTATTTGGAACAAACAAGAAAGGTTCTTGGAAACCCAAAATTTAGTATACAATAAAGGCATTGTCGAATCAGTTTTCTTTGTAATTTATCAAAAATTAATAATGCCTGTTACATGTTTCTAGAAATTGGCAGGTTCAAAATTGAGTCTCTGATGTTCCGTGGCCTACAAATAGCACCAACAGTTCCGCGAATTACCTTTCTTTAAAACTAAGGCTTTTTTTGAACAAAAAATGTATAGCATTACCGAATTAGTTTTCTTTGTACACGTTTTATAGAACATTTAGGGAGAGGTCATTCCATACTTCGCCAGTTTTTGGATCGCGGGTTCTCGAGATGGTGGTTTCAAAAATGGGTCTTTGTTGTTTCGTGCCCTACAAACAACATCGAGATTTATGCGATATACAAATTGAGAAGCGGCGTTGCGAACTATACAAACTTATTATAAAATAAATAATGCATGTTACATATCTCTGGAAATTACATCAACATTTAAAACATCAACGTCGTTGAAGACCAAAAAATTAGCATACAATAGGAGACTAGAAATGTAGCATATCCGAATTAGTTTTATTTGGAACAAACAAGAAAGGTTCCTGGAAACCCAAAATTTAGTATACAATAAGGGCAATGTCGAATTAGTTTTCTTTGGAATTTATCAAAAATTAATAATGTATGTTACATGTTTCTGGAAATTTAAATGCGTTTGTCATATAGACTGGGATTGGGGCTCCCGCGGACCATAAAAAGAAATAAGTATAAGAATTAGGAACATTGAAAGAAGTGTGCAATGATAGAGATGAAGACCCAAAAAGAAGAAATTGGAAGTCAAGAGTGTTTGGTTACAGTTTTCTATTAAAAGAGGACATAAGTGGATTGATAAAGAAGAGAAGATGAAAACATAGACGTAAACTGGATTGATAAACAAAACAAGACGGAAGTATAAACTTACTATGAAGTCGATGCGTTTTTGTTGCTGTCATCGATGGGCATTGTAGTCCTATTGACCGGTTGTTGCCCTTCCTGGATGAGGCCATCCATTCTCTCTTGGAACCATTCTTTGATGTATCTCTTCATGGGGGCTGTGTTTTTTTCATCCCAGATTTCTATGTCGTAAAGGTTGTTTTATAATTTCCTTAGATCCATTGAAATACTATGCAGAGTTTGTTCAATTTCTTCATTGTGTGAGACATAGTCCAATACCCAACGTTCGTGCTCATCTAGACGATGTTCAAGTATGCTGTAAAACTTTTCGAAAGACAACCCCTTTAAAATATGAACTTGTTCCTTGAAGGCTTCTTTGGTGACTAACAAGGATTTGAGAATTAAGTTAGGATCTTGAACCTCATTGGTAGTTCCGACTAAGTCCAGTTGGAGCAGGCTTGTGAATAAATCTTCCTTTTCTGATATGACTTGTTTACATGACTTGACAATTAGCTGCAGGTTGTCAACTTTCTTTTTCCAGCATGCTTTTACTTTTTTGGTGCACTTTGGCGAGGGGAGTTTCTCTTGTATTCTTTTCAATTACGATGTGTTGTCAACATATTTGGAAAAAGGGGCCAGTACCTAATCACAGAAAATTTGTTCATTTTTTAAATTCGTCTCCAATTGTTCTAGCAAATCATTGGCCTCTTTCCGAAGGAAACTAAATTTTGCGATGTTTCCCAGGCTTCAGTAACTACCTGCATTATTTTGTTGATGTTATTCTCTACAAGGGCTCTAGAGCATGCAAGGAGGGTAGAGGATACTTTCATCTTCGCTAAAGTGGTAACAGACATGATTTTTTCCAAAGGACTGGGAAATTCTGGAGTTGCAAGGAAAGACTACTCAAATTCGTTGAGGCGCTATTTCATATTGGCATTTTTTGTCTCAATTCCTCGAATGGAATCATGAAGAATTTCACTGGTTCCCTGGTGAAATTGGCAAATTTGGGACAACGACATTTCGCTAAAGTTAATCTCTGCGCGAGATTTGCCTTTCTTGTTTGTTACATCTCTCTTTTCAATGACCAGACTTTTAGATTGGCTGTCAAAAATAGCGCTCTGGATTACGAAGGATTCATCTATGTCAAAAAAGTCGGTGTCCAATATTTCCACCATGGACGACCCAATTTTTTGCATGTGCTCAACTTCAATTTCAAGTTGTAGTTTTCCACTTTTAATTTGGGGTTCCTTCACGTGCCCTGCATTTTTTTTTCTCTTCTTCATCAGTGGAATTTTGTGAGAACTATAAAATATTTATGCGAGGAGGGTTCTCATATCCTCCTTTGTTCAAAGATTTTTGGGTTGCTTTCTTATTGGGGTGGACCGTCGAAGCGATGCTCTGTGATGTCATGCTCTTGGGAGTGTTGGTGGGGGACTAGGTACTCTTCTCACCGGATACTTTTCCATGTTGTCTGTACAATTCAGTGGTGCTTTTCAATCTCTTTGTGTCACAATCGACAGAGACAGGATTGTTGTTGACACTGTTCCTGTCTTAGGTCAGGTGTGTATGGATAAAAGAGGTGTTAAATCCAACGCCTAGTAATGTTCTCGAAAAATTCCATTAGGGTCAAACCCTTTTAGCCTTTCAGCATACATTAGATTCAATTTCTTAAAATGGGCGAAAAACTCGTCAATCTTGTTGATGTTTCTGCACACGAAGTCTCCGACTTTCCAGGGTAGAGGAATTGACTGTTTTTTTTTCTTGTCATGGAAAAAATGCAACCAGTGGTTGTATTGCCTTTATATTTTTGCAACAAACATCTTATCTCTGATGTGGCATGGAAGGAAGGCATGATTTTCCTTAGAGCCAAAGACCATGAGGACACTGTGATTTTCCTCTTTCTTAAGTGTGCCCTTCCTGTTCAAAAACTTGGTTGTCTGGCTAGACATCCGCGAAGCATCCTTTCCTAATAGTAAATCTTTGAAAACTGAGACAAAGCCATTAAAAAATTCATAAAAACAATGGGAGGCCTTGTGTCTCCACAGGGCCTCGTGCCAGAATGTCACTGGGTTGAATCCACAGTTTATTTTATTGGAAAGAGAAATTTTTGGAAACGGATAGCAATACACAATTGCAAAAATCAAGTAGGATGACATATAAAATTTATTCGATTCTTTGAATCGTGACAAATGGGAGCAGAAATCAATCGAAATTAGCTTCCCCCAATTGAAAATGTATTTTTCCTTGACTGTGAAATACAAAATATAAATAATTATATGGGAAATGCTTGTTGTAGATGCATGTCCCATTATTCTTGTAACCAGCCAAGCAATTTCCTGGAATGGATTTCCAAAGGAACTTCCCTACAACCTTGTGATATCTTCAACATGGATGATTTTAGGGGCTAAATTTTGTTCATGGGCTAATTTTCCATGGTTTTTCCAAAAACGAGATTCGCTATTTTAAAAATGATTCGCCCAAATTCTATAGGATAAAATTCTTTTACCTTAAAAATCGCCAAAATTTTATAAAAACTATATAAAATCCTTATAAATTTGAATATTTTTACAAAAATATCGCCAAACATTTATAGTTGGCATATAAAGGATTAGTAAGATTCGCCAAGGTTTCTACATTTGAAAAAAAACATCCATCCTTAAAATCATCCCTGATCTTCAGGAACTGTTGTTGGGTATTCGAGGAAGTCTGCTAAGATATCCAGCCCGTTATGATGTTTTTCTAGAAACTATTTGCAGTCTTCTCCTCTGAACGTCAATGTTGGGTTTGGAAATTTTAACATCTCGTGGAAGAGACGAGGCAACAAAGAAATAGGAGAATGGTCGCGCAGTGGAATAATTATTTGGCCTGGAATATATTTTTCGACGCACCGAGAGACCACCTCCTTAGAGTCAAAAACCTTAGGAACGCACCCTGCATGAGCGATTCCAAAGGTCCAAATCACTTCGTTTTGAGCGGAACGGGATGAATAGTAAAAGTATGCCCTGGACCACTGAAAGCTCTTGTTCTCTTGTGTAAACATATTTACTGTATCTCCACAAAACTGTTGTCTACCAAGTGCCACAAGTCTACAAGAACGTTTATTTTTTTGAGTCGATGAATGAAATGAAAAGTCGTAAGGGATAATATAACCTTGCGCAAATTTTGGTCGAAAGCATGTGAATGGGAGATGTCCTCGAGAATTTCATTGATTAATGACAATTTTGATGGTTGTTGCATGATGCGTTGTTAACATTAAACAGTGCTAATTGCATACATAGAAATGTCAACACGTTGGATATTGCAATGAGTGATTAAGAATTGTAGATTTCTTGAGTGGCCCAACACGAGGATGCATGTTGGAGATGAACAATCAGAAGGGACAAAATAACTCTCCACATATCTTGGTTTAATGAGTAATAATGGGAGATCTCCTCGAGGTTTTTTGCCATTAATTACAATGTTGACGGTTCCTGCATGGTCATTTGTTAGCATGAAAGGTTTCTAATCACATAGTAATAAAGTATGGAGGTCGCGGGCAGGGGAAAAAAGACAGCTACAAAACAAGGTTGCAACATACAAGTGTTGAGGGTGAGGGCGCGAGGGTCAAATTGTATGTCTCGAAACTTTTTGTGTGAAATACCCGTAACAATGAAGAGGATATGGTAGGACATTCAAAAGAAAAGGAAGTTAGTGGGGATGGAAAGCAGCAAGAGATACTTTGAAACATTTGTGAGCAGTGGTAGAGTGACCGCACTAGAATTGTAGTTTTCATGAACCCGACAACAGGGTGAGAAGGTGTCTGCAAAGGAGGCGAGGCCGAGACCTTATAATTGTGTCACTCTGAATATTTGAATACATAATCTGTAACATGGAAGAGAGGATGGCATCGGAATCTGGTAGTTAATTTGTATATTGCAGAGAGTGCAATCCCAACTGTTTCATACCTCTGTGTCCATTTGTCAGTACTAAGAGCTAATTTAGTATTCAAAATAAATTTTTAGATACTGTTAGATAGTTCATAGGGACTAACATCCATAAACAATGGCAATATCCACCCCGTCAGTCCTGCATTCTGTGTGTCAATTTGTATATCACAGAACTGCGAGCATTTTTTGGAGGACACGAACCAATGGAAGTGCAATGTTGAGTCAACCACTCCGTAGGTTCACTTGTCAATTTATATATCGCAGAATTGTGGGTGTTATTTGTAGGCCACGAAACAATGGAGGTCCAAGTTTGAGCCCGCCCGCCCGAGAACCCGTGATCCAAAATGTCGCTAGATATTGAATGCGGAATTTGTACATGCTCTATAAAATATCATGGGAGTTAGTACATGCTCTATAAGATATCATGTCGATACTTTATAGTCCCATAATACACGAGAAGAAGAAAAAGGGAAAAAGAACGGAGTAGTTAGAAGTGGAATTGTAGATCACAGAAATTTAGAGTGGAATATGTATATAATGGAGAAACATATCGAAAGCATTGAAAGAAACAGTGGACTGTCGGATTCGTTGCCTAATTATATAAATGGAGATAAACATATGTCAACTCGCCAATGTTGGAGTTGCATATTTCGTGAACCAGGAAACAGGGGGATCCAAAACAAGCTGAGAAAGTGTCTGCAAAGGAGGCAAGGCCCAAACCTTATAATTGTATCACTCTGAACATTGGAATGCCTAATCTGTAACATGGAAGAGAGGATGATGTCGGAATTTAGTAGTCACTTTGTATATTGCAGAGAGTGCAATCCCAACTGATTTGTATCTCTTTGTCTAGTTGTCACTACTAAGAGTTATTTTAGGATTCAAAATAATTTTTTAGATACTGTTATACAGGGAAAAAAAAAAACTAAAATAATTTTTTAGATATTGTTACTTACTTCATAGGGATTAGCATCCATAAAAAATGGCAATCTCCACCCCGCCAGTCCTCCACTTCGTGTGTCAATTTCTATATCGCAGAACTGGGAGCGTTGTTTGGAGGACACAGAACAATAGAAGTGCAATGTTGAGTTATTCATTCTGTAGGTGTGCTTTTCAATTTGTATATCGCGGAATTCGGGGTGCTATTTATAGGGCACAGAACAATGGAGGCCCAATTTTGAGCTTGCCCGCCCGGCTGAGAACCCGCAATCCAAAATTTCGCTAGGTATGGAATGAAAAATTTGTACATGTTCTATAAAATATCATGTCCATATTTTATAGTCCCATAATACAAAGGAAGAAAATAAGGGAAAAAGGATGGAGAAGTTCACAGTGAAATTCTTGATAATACACGAGAAGAAGAGAAGGGGAAAAGAACCAAGTATCTCGCAGAAGTACATCTAGTGTTTGCCTATTAATGCAAATTCTTGCGAATCCCTGCTGAGTTCTCACCATTTAACGCATAAAGTGTAGATCACAAAAGTATCTTTCGTACCATTGTGTCCACTTGCCACTAGTAAGAGCATTGTTGATGTATATTAGAAAGGACACAAAGTTGTTAGGGATGGAAAGTGGCAACAAATAATTTGAATGAACTTAATGTATACAATGAACTCGTGGTGGAATTGTAGATCACAGATGTTTTGAGTGCAAGATGTATATAGAAAAAGGATAAGCAGCTCATTTCGCAAGCGCCATCCCCGCAACGATGGGCATAAAATTGGCTAAGTATGAAAAGGAACAGCGGTCATTCGGATCCATCATGCGAGGATATAGATGGAGATGTTAAGGCATGAATTACAGATCAAGAAAGTATCTTTCGTACCACTCTGTCCACTTGCCACTGGTAATACCATTGTTGATGTATGTCAGAAAGGATGCGAAGTTTCTAGGGATGCAAATCAGCAACAGATACTTTGAACGAAGTTAATGTATACAAGGAAATTGCGGTAGAATTGTAGATCACAGATGTTTTTAGTGCAATATGTATATAGAGGAACGATAAGCAGTTGGGCTCGCAAGCGTCGGCCCCGCAGCGGTGGGCATAAAATTGGCTAAGTATGGAATGGAACAACGGTCGGTCGGATCCGTCTTGCGAGGATATAGATGGAGATGAATATATGTCATCCTGCCATACATAGAAAGACGACTAAGTATAAAACCAGAAATCCATAATGGACAGAAAAAGAAAAATGGGAAAAGAAATAAGTATCTGAGAGTCGGGAAAACCTTTTTTTCTGTTTATTAATGGCAATGTTTTCGGACCTTTGTTGGAATATCACTAGTAAAAGCATTAAGTGTACATCACTAAAGTTCTTTTCCTGCAACATGTATATGACAAAATAGGGGACATAGGTGTTGGATACTACGAACCCGGGGCCTAGTGTCCAGATAACTAGATAAGTATTGGCCAAGGCGAAGTTTTGATATCTATTTCAATAGTATTCATACTAGTATCTATCAATGGAGAAAGTTTTCATATTTATCTGAATAGTATTCATACTAATATATATTAATGGATTGTTTCTGTTTCAAATGAAAATGATCTTCCAATTTGCAAGATGCTCTTCAGCTCTCAAATTTCGTTGAAACTAGGAAAATTTTCACAGCAAGATGTACATAGCGGAATAAGAAACATGAATTTTCATTGTGGTCTCAATGACATAAATTCCTTATCATTTATTCATCTTGTATTTGTTGCAATGACATCAACAAATGACGACTCTCCATAAACATAAATATCTAAATTAAATTAAAGACAATCAAAATTTATTGTGACTTTAAGTAATTAAAGCATAAATTGCAAACTATAGAAGTTCCTAGGCTGCAAGATGTATATGAAGGAAAATGGACATATTTGTTTAATACCGCAAACCCAAACATAACTGCCTAAGCTTTGTCGAAGAGGAAGTTTTCTGTATTTTTTCCAATAGTACTGATATTACTATATATGCACATATATTATCAAATAGAACAAGATGCAGTATATCCAACATACTTCACAGGAACATTGCGTCAACAGTTCAACTTTCTTGTTGTAACTCATGAATTCATTCTATTTACAGAACCCAAAGAATGGGAGCATAACGCGTCCTCCAATTTCTTTCTTTAAATACAGAGTTGGCGCCACATAAGGATGGCCTATGAAAAAGTATTTTTAAATGTAAAATGTAAAGAAAGAACAGACCAGATTTTATTTAGATTGAAGTAGTGAGTAGCAGAAACAAAATTTTGTCCTTCATGTTTAACGACAGGGGAAGAAGATACAAAATACAATTAAAACAAATACTAGAAATTGGAAAATACTATTGAGAAATAAATTGAAATTATTCTATATTCAAATAAGATGTGTTACAAAATACAGCTGAGGTTATTTGTGAAAGCGATTACGATTTCACCTATCGTCGACCAATTAAAGATATGTACATTGATGAAGTTTATTCACACTTTTCTTGACGTTCAAACTCTTTATTCGTAAAAAACGAGTTGAATATCAATTTTGGGTTTTGTACTTAATCGTTGTCGTGAAGTACATCTATCCTAGTTTTTTTAATACCTTGTTTCTTCAGGATATGGTCTGCTTGCAATGGCTGCTTATTCAACATTTCATTCTTTTTCAAGTATTAATTTCCTTCTACTGTCGAAAATTTGGGGTTTAAGGTGTTTTCTTTGCAATGTTCCTGAGAATTCACATCCGAGACAAGTTAGAAATGAGATTCAGGCCGATTTCAAGGTGAACGGAGTCGTTTTATGTAACAAGAGTTAAGGCAGGGGAAAAAAATTCAAGTATATAGTGACTGGTATTCTCCTTGTATTTGATCGTCTGTTTGGTTGATAAGTTTGCCTGAGGATTTGTATGTGGAATTTTTTTTATTATTATAGTAAATTGGAAGAAACGTCCAAGCCAGATGCAAAATGCAAATCTGTTGAGGTACATAACTTCTTCGGGTAGCTGAGGTGTGGAAAGTGCATCAAATGCTGCAGAATGCACCAGCACAGGTGTGGCAAGTGTATCAAATGTTGCAAATGGCATCAGAATATATCTTTCCTCATAGAGGGCGAGGTATGGTGGCCCACAGAAAGGTCTAGAATGTTCAGAGGTGACACCTAATATGTGGACTTTGCAACTACATCTAGAGGAAACCGAACAAACTTTGACAAAGAACATGGCTTTCTATCAAGTCGGATACCAGACCCACATGTAGGTCGTCAAACTATGAAATAGAAACTCTTGTAGTGATAATATGTCATTTTATCCACCCATACAATTTCTATTACCAACCTCCGAGGAAGACAAATACTAGTGTGATCTCTACAATTCGATACAGTGGCCAAATCTGTGTTGTTGGAAGAAGCTATATACTTAAATGAAGAACTATCTTGTAGGTGACCTAAAAATCCATTACAATTCCCAGCAACAAAACAAAGAAGTTAAACAAACAAATTTCCAGGCAGCCTTTTCAATCAACCAAATCATCGAACACAGGGAGAACACCAAACATACTTCTTTCTTTTTTTTCATCCTCTCTAAGTTTCTCTTGCATAACAGAGTTTTTTTTACTCAAAGATCATGTCACATAAAAGCAGTCTCTCTTCTTTCACCTACCCCTCAATCACATCTCTAAGTTGTCTTACATGTCCATGACCAAGAACATTAAAACGAAGGCACCCTAAAGCGCAACTCTTTGATGATAGAGAGAAATGGCAATAAGTATTTAAAAGCAAGATTGGACGTTCTTCCGTACATTTTGTGTTGATTCATTTTAATGACATATGTTCTCGATATTTTTAGTTATTAATGCCAATCTTTTTTAATATGTTCGTTGAATAGTGAGTAGCAACACGTATTAAAATTTCCATATCCGAGCAGATTCTCAAATCTGACATCTAAGATATGAAAAATATTAAAGAGGGACATGACGTCAAGGCCTATGTAGGTCACACGTTCGTGAACTATTTTGAAGCTTTTAAGAATACTAAAATTACACAAGAAAAAAAAGTAATATAAAAAGTATTTTTGCAAATTCAAAATGCAGGCAAAAAGAAATTACTAGATCCCATAATATTCGGTTGTCTATTCATTTTAATGGCAGATGTCCTCGAGATTTTCAATTATTAAAGCCCATTATTTCGAAATGCACAATATTAAAGAGGGGCATGGCGTGAAGGCCTCTGTGGGCGACACGTTCGTGAACTATGCTGAAGCTATGCAAGTAAAAAGAAATTACCAGATCCCATAATATTCGCCTGTCTATTCATTTTAATGGGAAATGTCCTCGAGATTTTCAGTTATTAAAGCTCATCATTTTGAAATGCACAATATTAAAGAGGGACATGATGTCAAGTCCTCTGTGGGTGACACATTCATGAACTATGCTGAAGCTTTTAAGAAAACTAAAACTGCAGAAGCGAATAAATAAATAAATAATAAATCGCAAATTCAAAATGCAGGCAAAAAAGCACTTTCATAGGTAATGAACTTTAGTACTCAAAGTTCTTCAAATTCAATGACATTTTTATTATTTGAGTAAAGGGGAAAAAACATCTAACAACCTAGAAGGAAGGTCATATATGATGGACAACTCTTTGGCAAAATCCATAGCGAGAAGGCGAATTGAGTATCTAATAATCACATAAATACATTGCGTTTAAGTCGTCATCTTTCCCTACTTGTTCAAAATAAAAAACAAGGAATGGTTGAATATTAGCCTGTCTATTTATTTTAATGGGAAATGTCCTCGAGCTTTCCAGTTATTAAATCCCATCTTTTCGAACCTATCTAGTCGATTTTGACTTTTGAAAGAATATTTAATGTGTATTGGGAAGTGTTGAATGTAGCAGAGATGGAGCCCTATGTAATAGACGTTACTACTATTTTTCTATTTTTTTCGACGAGCGTATGTAGAATGTACATAAAGAAAAGTAATTCGAGAATGCTATTTTTTTTGCACATGAGCCCTTGAAATTCAAATAGTCTGCAAGTCTGATTGTCTATTTTTATATCGCGAAACTATCCATGCTATTTGTAGGACACATAACAACAGTGGCCGAAGTTAGAGCCCGCCACCCCGAGAACCCGCGATCCAAAAAATGCTTACTATTTTTTTTGTGTGTTTTTTTGTCCACCAGGGTATGTAAAACGACGTATGTAAAGTAAACTATTTCGACAATGCTAATTTTTTTGGACATGACGACCTTCATATTCAAATAGTTCGCAAGTCCAATGGTCAATTTGTATATCGAAGAACTTTCCGATTCTCAATTTTCAGCCGCCCACCCCGACAACCCGCGATGCAAAAACTAACTAAGTATGGGACGAGGGCTAGGTCCATGCTTTATATATCTAATTTATAAAATTACATATTTCCTATGTTTAATTTATGTTGTCCAAGAAACCTATAATTTGATAAATTTCAATGTCTTCTGTCCAGGAGCCCTTCCTTTAAAGAAAACTAATTCGGAAATGCTAATGTATACACCATAGTTCGATACCACCTATCCGCCAATACGCGTCCATAAAACTAGCTAAGTATGCAACTGAACGACGGCCAGTCAAAATGATCGCAGAATTCTTCGTGCTATTTGCAGGGCACGGAACAACAGAAGTCCAATTTTTAGCCCGCCACCCCAAGAACCCACGATCATTAACCTATGTTGTTCAGGAAACCTATAACTTCATAAATTGCATTCTCTTTTGTTCAAGAGGCTTTTTTTTTAAAGAAAACTAATTTGGGAAAGCTAATGTATACACCACACACGACCTGTCATAGTATGCAACTGAACCGCAGTCGCTTGGAATGACCACAGACACGTGAGAAACTAGAGTCAAATGCGGTTTACAAGAGGAAAGTAAAATGGAGAGAACAACTATATCTCCCACACAACAAAAGACAATTTCATAACTATGAAACTGTAATAACACATAATCCATGGAAAAAGCATCGACAACTATGAAATTTATTTTGAGCTCGACAAACTCTGCTTCAAAGCGTAACAGATGCAATTGACATCATCTGCAATTCTTTACTCTGTTATTTTATCTTAATACGACCAATTTTCAACCCGCCACCCCCAGAAGCCGCGATCATTAACCTATGTTTTCAAGGACACCTATAATTTATAAATTGTATTCTCTTCTGTCTAGGAGGCCTTCTTTTAAAGAAACGTCATTCGGTAAAGCTAATATATACACCGAACACGACCTGTCATAGTTCTATAGAACCTATTCGAGAAGTCGCATCCATAAAATCGGCTAAGTACGCAACCGAAGGATGGTCGCTCAAAATGACCATAGAAATGCGACAAACTAGAGTCAACCACAGTTTACAACAAGAAAGTAAGAGGCAGAGAACAACTATATCTCCCACACAACAAAAGGCACTCTCATAACTATGAAACCATAGTAACACAGAATCCATGGAAAACGCATCGGAAGCTATGAAATATATTTTGAGGCCGACAAATTCTGTTTCAATGCATAACAGATGCAATTTACATCGCCCGCAATTTTTTAGTCTCTTATTTTATCTTAATAGTATTCTATGCAAACCAAAGTGCAAAAAAATGTAACCAGAGATCCAACCGCAGATGCAGCATCCCAACATTGCAAACCCTGTGCAAAAAAAAAAAAGCACCAAATAAGAACCCAGCCAAGAAGCACCAAAAGGCCCAAGTGCAGGCGCAGGACGAGAACCCTGCAAAGTCGAATCAAGTAACAATAAACATCATACAATGAATAAAGTAAAAAAGAAGCAACCACCCCCCCAAGAACGAGGCTCTTCCAATCGCAACTGCAGAAACCCAAACGTGCAAACTGCAACAACACGAACATGCAAGCAAGAACAATGAGAACATGCAAATAAGAAATCAGTGCCATGAAAAAAGCAAGCATGGACTAGTGAACCAACAATGCCACTAGAGCATATAAATTTTTAAAATGAAATAAAATGTCTTGTAACAAGCCTGTTAAGTAACCATTCAACACTACCAAGCCTGTTAGGTAAACATTTAACTCTGTCAAAAATGCACTATAAACATTTAAGAAAAAAATTCAATGTAGCAGGTCTCTGACGTATCCCAAAATAGTTTGAACACTAGAGAATCTATTGCAAAGCCAAACTTTGGATATGCCACCATATCAAACATTGCCATAAATTTACCTAGCATAAAATGTTAAACCAAACATTCAAATTAATGATAGCATTAATCCACCTTCGACGAATGCATAACAAAATTTATGATTCAAAAAAGACCATATACTATCAAATACTTTGGAAATGCAAACATAGTTTACATTGGGAATAGCGAAGGCGGCAATAAGACCTCCAATCCTTTGTTCAAACATGATACTTTTTATTATATAAAAATTGATGTTTTCACTTCCCTTGTTCCAACAATAGACAATAGGAAAATATTTCTGGTCAACGCACAAACTAATGCCAGGTCAACGATTTAGCGATCGCTATAGTCCCTCTATGTCTATGAAAGGGACTAATAACATAGATATAATTCACTTAAAATAATTATTATAAAAAATAACATTTAAATTTTAGTTTTCCATAAAAGTGAATTTTTCATCATACATTTATGTTAATTGTTTATAACTATATTTATTATGAAATATAATATTCAGAATATTGAGTAATAATAATTATATCTAAAGATGTTTTCTACAACCTACAACCTACTATGAGAGGGATGTGACTTAGAAATAGAAATAATGAAGATTAGTTGCAATTTAGAGGTTGGTTAACCAAGATTAGTTGCAATTTAGAGGTTGGTTAACCAAGAATCGATTCTCATCTTCTCGTTTCTTAAGTTGGTATCAAAGCGCTGAGAGAGTGTCGATCGCTCTTGAGAGAGGCAGATCAATGTCAATACACTGTAAGGAGGATCTGTGCATGGTCTACGTGAAGCAACCCGTCCTTCTCTTCTCCGTGAAGGATCTCGATGCAAGGGAGATCATTGTGGAGCAGCAAAGGGACAACGAGTGGAGGGGCATGAAGGAGTGGGGAGGCCGCCAGCGATCAGAACGCGAGCTATCGATGCGTGCTTCAAACCTTGAGTGCCTTGTCGAAGGCTCATTGGGAAGATCACCAACATTTCTCTGTCTGCGCGCTTAATCCCAGGTTTTCGAGATCAATTTGTTCCATAATCAAAGCTGCATATTCGTCCGCCTGTTCTTGTGATATTGACAGCCGATTCGTCGATGCACTCAGCAAAATCACCTCCTTCACTTCTGCTTCTGCGATACGACCGTCTGAATCCTTTTTGACACGGAATTTGATCTGAGATCACTGAATATTTCTGACATTGCGGACTTTGATCTCAGATCGTATCAGAGCCCATGTTAGATCTTAGTGCCTGTGGGATTATGAGAGTCTCTGGGAGATTATGAAGGCAAGCGACATCACTGCATTTTTTTATGATCAGAGCGCGTTGAGTGAGGGTAGAAATTCACACTGCTGGAGGTAACGCGACCATCGTGGAGTTTGGTTGCCTCGTATTCGAGAGGAGTCGTGCCAGGTTCGAGAGAAGTCTGCACTAGATTAATTGGCTACGTCAGATTACAGTAGAGAGAAGTCTGCACTAGATTAATTGGCTACGTCAGATTACAGTACACAGATTCGATAGAAGTCGCGCCGAGTTGTTGTGTGGGAGAGGCGTCCCCAACCTGATAGTAGTTGTGCACAGCCTTTGCCGCCTCGGGAAAGAATTTGTAAGAAGATTCTCTGTCAGCAAGGAATAATCACGTGGAGCTTGACCACGAAGGAGAGAGTTTGGTCATCAATATTGTCAACTTGGAGGGCGGCGAAACAGAGAAAGACGACGGTCGCCGAGAATTCGAAGTCAAACTCAATTGTTGTAATTAGGTCTTTAGGCGTATATCTATTGACAACGGGCAGATTTAATAGGGTTTTAGTGTTTTACAAGTTTTTTATGGACACAATTAAATATGGTTGGAATATCTTAGTAGTCACACAAAATAAAATGGCTGTGATTTCAATCATTAACTTCCTCGCCATTATAAAGACATCATTTATGTGTTTTACTTTTTACATTTATCTAATCATATTTAAAAAATTACTTTGATAGCTAACTGATTGCCAAATTCCAAACTGATTAACAGTAAATTAAAAATATTAACACTAGATGTAAAATGAAGCTGTAACATTTATTTTGTTAATCAATAATAAAATTTAATATATATTTTTAAGGATTATTTTCTATCTTATCATCAACCTTTCAGGGGCCTTGATCAGCCACAATTATGTTATGTATTGGGCTAGGTATATTGCCATTTGATAACTGAATGCTGGGAAGAACTGTTTTGCGGAGAATACAAAGACTGGGTTATTACATCTCTCCTGACTGGGTCATTACATCTCTCCTTTAATCTCTTCTGTGTCATAAACGGAGCAAGATTAGATATATACATCAAATCCGAGAATATATATGTTGGGGCTGAGAGAGAGAGTACAGACGCGATTAAAGTGTGTTATTGGTATAAGAAATCTGCTTCCACGGAATAGTTTCCGCATTCAAACTGACTTCAAATATTGGTGTAGCGCCTCTATCTGGTTAGGTCCCATATGGTACCGATCATTCATCATCTATATATTGTACTACCTATCGGAACGAAGAGCCTGAAAAAGCAATGGATTATGCATAAAGCTGATCGGTGGTGAGACCATCTATTTCAAAGACGTGAGCCTTGCAATTACTTCTACACACCCTCCTGTCAGTTCTTGTGGGGCATCTTCATGAATAATCAATACTTCCGTATAAATAGTGAAATTAGTTGTGATTATGAAATTGAATATGAAGTAGTTGTTGGGTTTCTTGTTTTCCGTAAATAATTAATTTGCACATTCGGGGTTTCAGGTTGACTTAGTGTTTGTTTGTTTTTTTTCACTAAGAAAAAAGCATTGTCGCTATGATTCTATTAAAAGAATCAAGTGAAAATATTATAATTACATATTTTTGATATTTCACATTTGTTTTCATTTCCATGAGAAAACAAAGGGGCTTTAGGTTGATCTTCTAGTGTTTTTTTTTATCAGAGAAAAAAACATTCTCATTGTTATTTTATTAAAAGAATATTTTATTAAAAGAATCAAATGAAAATATTATAATTACATATCTTTGATATTTTATTTTGTTTCTATATTTCCATTAAAAAACAAAAGTTTCCAGATAATTTCGACTATATGCTATATGTACTCCACCTCTCACCCAGATGACTTGCTCACTTGTTTAATACTAGCATCAAGAATGATGACTTGTTTAATACATTATCATTACAAAGACTAGTATCAAGAATGATGACTGTGAAAACATAAATCTCCTCAAGATAAAGAAATATGAGGGGCAATTTAACACCTATTTTGATAGTGCAGGACTTAGTGTTTGCTTGAGCACTCTCTCATTATCTTTTTTGAAATTTCATTCCAACCATAGCTGGTGTCATTCCTCGATTCTAGAGCGATGGTTTAACTGCACTGTGATATTTTAATTTAGGTGCATTATCCTTTTAAGTGTGAATAAGTTAAAAGGATAATGCACCATGGGTAAACAAAGTAAAATTAGATAGTTTCGGAAAGAGATGAAACATATAAGAAAGAATCAGCAAGAATCAGCATGAAGAGTCATTGTATTTTGCAAATCAGTATGATGTAATGAAGAACCCACGCTTGAGGATTAGAATGCAGTGTTGGACCAAATCAATGTAGACCATGAAGAAATCAATGAATAATTTGATGAAGTATATAAAATATTGATGTCAAATTTGTCATTCTTCTCAGGTATAAATTATGATCCTTGGGCAACTGAAATGAAAATATTACTATGGTTAGTAGTTTTATTGCATTATGATCATGAATGTTGTGTCAATTTCTATGATAAGAGAAGAGGTGCAATAGTGTTACAACTTATTATATAAGCAAAGTGGATGAAAACATTTTATTTAGCATTTTATGTGAATTTGGTGAAATACCTAGTGCAAAAAATATTTTGGGATATTCTTGAAATGAAGCATAGTATGAAGTGGAGTGAGAAAACTAAAGTTGATGAAGATATTGTTGTTGAAAATGATGATAGTGTTGAAAGCTTTGTAATTGAAATAGCGACTGAAAATGGTATCATTGAAATTGCAATGATTAATGAAGAAAGTGTGTATAACAGTAAAGTCGCATGTCATGGTAGAAATTAATTGGAGATGAATGTGTAACTGCTGATGAACCCCTGTGTGAATCTTTGGTAAATTAAGTCAAATTTGATGAAAACTATTCATCTCATGAAGAGTGGTCAATTTTGATGCATGATAAACATCTTATTGATGAGTTATTGTTTGGTGAGAAGAAAAGTTCATTTTCATACACAAACCAAGTGAAATACAATCTGATAGAGCCTAGTAAAGAGGTTGAAGACATGAAACAACTGGTTGTGATAGCAGTTGAAGCTAAAAATGAAGATTATTATGTGACATCATAGGTAATGAAGAAAGACGCAGAAAGGAAACTCCTTAGAAGAACAAAATGAAAAAGAACCAAGTATGGTTCTTCCTATGATTTTCATATGATTGTAACAATGTTTGTTAGTGTGCAGGTTAACAAGACAATAGTTCATTTTCAATAGTGAATGATTATGAAGAAAAACATGGAAGAAAAATGAAGATATTGATGATGAAAAATATTGAGTCAATTTTATGGTGTGGAGCCCAGAAGAAATAAAGTATTATTATGAATTGATGTTGCAACAATCCATTGAGCATGCTATTGATGATTGTATCCAGAAAGGGAAGCAATCCACATATGAGAAGTTGAAATAATTCACAAGAATTAAAGACAAACGCTTCCAAGAACATGTAGAAGTGTTGAGGACAAAGAACAATAGTGAGCCGAAGTTCCAAAATGAAGAATAACAAATCCAAGAGGAAACTGAAGCATAACAAAGTCAAGATGAAACATATTTGGAGAATCAAGAAAAGGAATAAGATCCATCTCCATCACTATCTGAATGCACAAAAAGCAATAAAATGAAATTGTTAGATTGTAATCCTAGTTGAGAAGAAAGGTCAAAATGGAATTGTTAAATTGTTGTTAAATTGTTAGAGTCAAGTTGTAATCCTAGTTGAGACTTAGATCAACATACATGTTTCTTATGTTAGGCATTTGTATTGTAGACAATTCATTTCTCCATTAAAAGGGAGACTTAGAGATAATGGAGATTAGTTGCAATTTAGTTAGAGGTTGGTTCCAAGCTCCTAAACAGAATATCATCATATATATTGTACTCCTCCTTGATTGATTATTTGAACAAGGCTTGACTTTGCTTCCCCGACCTCCAGGTGTTGTTTTGTTATCTCGCCTCGCCTGAGGAGTTGGTGTTGGTTTTCATCCTCTCAATTCTTAAGTATGTATTTTCTTATTTTTTCAACATGGATTTGACATCTGTCATCTACAACCGATGTGTAATTGGTTATGTGCTCAAAATGGAATTGACACATCTCATTTAAAAAAATATTAATAACAAAAAAATATTTCAATATCTACCATAAACAAAATATTTCAATATCCTCTTTAATTAACATTATATAAAGAGGGTGTGAAAAAAAATAAGAGTAGTTGAAACTAAAAACATATAGTATATTAAGAGGGAGAATCTAAAAATGTGAGTAATTGAAAGTAAAAAATATGATTCCATTGATATGTGCAGGAGATGTCAATGCTTAATATAGAGTTGATTTGCAACATTTAAAAAAATATTAATAAGAAAATAAAATATTTCAATTTCCACATTAAGTAAAATATTCTAATATCATCTTCTCACACATATATAAAAAAAATTGAGACAAGATTTTTTCTTATTGCACTAAAAGACATTTTGTACAACCAAGAAAATGTATTAATAACAAAAGAGAAATGATATTCCATAGATAGGTACTTTCTACTTCCCCATACTAGGGAGGTGTGTAATTCTTTCAATACTTAAGACATTTAAAAAAAAAATAATAACAAGTAATATATATATAACAATTGAAAAAAAAAATATGATTTTTTCATAAGGTGTTGTTCAATTCTTTGTGTTCTTAACATGGAATTGGCATGTGACATTTAAAAAAATATTAATAAAAAAAAAATCGTATTCCACCCATAGATTCTATGTGCTTCCTTATATAAGAGAGATGTGTAATTCCTTCAATGGATAAGGAATTTAATAGAATATCAATAACAAGTAAAATATTTCAATATCATGATAATGATTAATTTCTAGTCCCTTTACTCAAGTTTTGCACTCTTTTGCACCTCAAGGGATTTGTTTCTTTTGGACCCATGATAGATCCAAAGTTACCATAGATCTATGTTGATTATAAATTTATAACAATTTGATGTTTAACCAAAAATAATCCAAAGTTACCATAGATCTATGTTGATTATAAATTTATAACAATTTGATGTTTAACCAAAAATAATTAGTATTGGGCATTCAATTTTCCCAAAATTTACATAAATGAAGAATTATTGAAATACAAATTAAATTGCAATTTTAATTATTTGAATAAATCCAGAACCATAAAACCAGTCCAAGATAGTTCAAAATCACAGTTTATAATTTCTAAAATTGTATTTTTTCATCTAATTAAAAATTCAAACCAAAATTTAATCGAATTAAACAGTAATATGATATAATAACCCGGTATCCTACACACTATCTATGAATGTTTGTATAATAACTAATATCTACCTTAACTTACATTTACTAAACTTGCAAAATCTTCTAGCTTTCAATCATTCTCACTGCATGTAGGAAATCTTTAAATTTACGTTAACAACAAAACAAAAACTAATAAAAATTTATTCAACCTGGGTCAAAAACAAAAATAAAATATTTGTAAATGCACGATAGGTTTTATTAAAAAACGGAAGGAAAGAAGTTGATGTATGTAAATCCACAATACATAAGAACTTAAAGAAATACGCTGACACATACTTAATTTCTTCACACTGGCCTATTTTTCACACACAGATATCCGGATAGATTTATATGAACAATTAACGGACAGTTATAATAACTGATAACGGTCTCCACCTACGCGGAGTTTAGAAGGTGGGAGATCTACAGAGAGGACAAGTATACCTTTGATAATTGATCCACTTGTCCAGACATTCCATATGAAAAAGATGGCCACAACCAGCAAGCCGGTGGATTCGATCAGTCGCCCAGAAATCGGTAAGACAAACAACACATGTAATATTTTCCTGGCGATCTGCTCCTAAACTGCCGTATTCAACGACGGCCGGCAGATTCTCACGGAGGGTCTGTAGAGGGCTGTTCATGGACGAGGAAAAAGAATTATGAGTAGTAGCGGTGGTGAAAGGAGTTCTGGGCCAAAGTGTGAGAGGGTCATGCGGAGGGTATTGATTAGATGCTTCATCCAAAACCCTAGTTGTACGAAGAGGGGTGAGAATCCAATTGAGCAAACGCCTGATTAATTCGACCACAAAGGCAAGGACGAGCAGCGACCTCGGGACGCCCTCGCCAGAGGAGGATGCATGGTCCCCTGAGAAGAGGAGAGCGACTGGTTGCATCGTATCCTCTGCTTTCGTGAAGAATGTATGGAGCTCTTCTTTTACAGCTCTCTCCACGATTTTCCAGTTTTGAATATCGACTCACTTAATAACAATCTATGGCAATCCGTCCGCAACCACGTGAAGCGTTGGGTAAATGTAGCCATCTATTTAAATGTTCGGGAACAGGGAGAAGTGCGTAATAAAAGTAATGAAAGTAGGGAAAAGTTTTAGCTGAATGTGGCCATCTATTTGAAATTTAAAATTAGTATATTTTTGTATGGAAATGTTTTTTTTAATAGTACCAGTGATATGTGCAATTGTGTGGAAAGGTATTAGTATGAGTGTGGAAAGGTATTCGTATGAGGGATTTATAATTTCTTTCTTTTTAAGGGATGAGTTGAGACATGACATTTAAAAAAATATTAATAACAAAAAGATATTTCAATGTGCTAGATAAATTTTAAAATCCATCAAATTGTTTTTTCAAAAAGTGGTAGAATGGAGATGAATAGTTCCTTTCTTAATCAAGATAGAGTTGACACATGACATTTAAAAAATATATAAATGACATATTTCAAAATCCACCTTATTGTAGAGAAAACACGTTTTACAACATGGTACGAGGGAGGGGGAGATGTATAGTTCCTTTATATATATATATATATATATATATATATATCACACCAAACATATTTTGTAGACTTGAAAAAACAAGAACTAATATCTCTGAAAAAAAATCTTATTCTTCAACAACGAATTGACAAGTGGCTCACACACACACACTCACATACACACTCACATAGAGCATATATTTATCTTCACTCCGGATCTATCATGAGTTTAAAGGGATTAAATCCCTTGAGTTACAATTCTTTACTCAAATTTTGCACTCTAAATATATATATAAGGAACTCTCATAGATTCATGTTAACTCTCGATTTACCATGGGTAGAGAGGGAATAAATCCTTTAATCAAGTTTTTCCCTTTAAAAAAGAGTTTGCACCTCAAAATATTTGATGCCTCTAGGTGCATGCTAAATCTAGAGTTGAGATATTTGATGTCTCTAGATACATGATAAATCTAGAGTTAAGATGGACTTGGACTAAAAGTAAAGTGTCATTTTTAATAATATCTAATTCATAAACAAATTTTACAAGTAAGCTTGTATTTCAAAGTAAAGATTGGTGTAATTACCAAATAAAATAAAAATGAAAACGGAAGAAGATAATTTGTTATGAGCGATTGGTCATTCAGTACAAATTGTTACACTATCATGGAGAGAGAATGTTATTCTTTCAACTTGGGAACATTGAGAACATTTGGATGATTAATTATAGATAACAACATTACTTCGAAGAAAAAATATATATACATAAAAAATAAAAATAAAACTTGTTTTATAGGTACATACTAATTTCTTATTTAAAAGTGAAAACAAGGGGATGGAAAAGTATAAAACTACAAGAACTTTTGTGCTTACTTTCAAAATAAAGAGAAATTGAAGACTGGATGCATGTGTGAAGAAGTAAGACAAAAACAAGGAAACATTTTTGACTTAAATTTTGTCACTTAACAAGTTTTTCATTTTTTTTTTTTAAATTATTTATTAATTCTATTTTTTTCAAAAAATCATTTGCCTAAATATTATAAGATTAAATTATGTTACTATAAAAAAATGCTAAAATTTTGAAGATTCTATATAATATCTATGTTAAAATTTTGAAGATTCTATAGAATATCCATAGATATTTGAACAATTTAAAAAATATATATTTTATAATTGACATTTAAGAATAATTACAATTAACTTAACATAATCACTCAATTCAATACAAAGATTTAAGTACTTCATATAACCCCCTCTCTATATATATATTTTTAAAATACCACTAAAAAATTATAT
>SNQJ01S0018966.1:230474-261505 GCA_010110895.2 Picea sitchensis
AAAAAAAAAAAAAAAAAAAAAAATTATATTTGAAATTTTAAACAATATCATATTTATAATAATTTTTTGAAAATATAATAAACTTTGAACAATTTATTTTGTATCTTTATAATTATCATAAAAAATAATAACAAAAATGTCTTATAAGATGATGATGTATTTTTATCTATTTCCAAATTTAAGTAGTGTATTGAAATCATTAAAAAAAAAAAATTATTCATAGTGTTAGTGAGTTTGATAATAGTTGGTGGACCCTGAGTAGCTTGCAACATAACAATCTTCATTAAAAGTGTGCATTTTAATAGGCCTACAAATACCATCAATTTTAATATAAGAAATGATATAATGTGAATAATTGTTATTAGAATTAACACATTTTTTTTCAAAACCTTTGGATGAGGTACAATAGTTTAGTAAGTTAGGTGGCTTATTAGAGGTGCTATTGACTAATGTGATGAAGCATCAAATGTGATTTCTTATGGGATTTTCCTTGTGAAAAAATGTCCAAGGAGTTTACTCAATTAATTAGTAGCAATGTTGTTGGGAATTCCACTAGTTCCATGCCAAAGGTGTCACTTTTTAACACTTCCCATGAGGTACACTAGCTTAAATCAAGAATTTATTAGGAATGTCATCTATGAATGTGACCTCACAGGTAATATGAACCATCAACCAAAGGCATGCTTGATGAAGAAACCATAGGTCACATGTTTAAATTATGTTGAGTTTACCAACCATTATTGTTGTTGGTGGTCAAATGCCCTCCATCCAAATATTTTTGGGGAAGAACAATAAATCTATRAGAATTCCCTTTTAAAAAAAAAGGTATATCAATATGAATGGTGTATAATGGTATTGATGCACTGTAAAAAAAAAATATGTTTATTTATYACTACTATTAAATTATTATTATTATTAAACCCTCATTATTTATTATAAACATGAATTATTTAGTMATTATTTTAGGATATTGAAATAAAATATCTATAATARCTATAAAATATTTTTGAAATTATTTACTTTATATAGATTAAATTTTTAAAAGATTCAATAATCTGTYTTTTCTAAATACTTTTTAATTTGAATTATTATATTAATTATTTTCACCATATAAATTTAATAATATTTAACTATGRTYGAATATTTTACCAATTTATTTTTATAATCTATRTACTTCCTTAACAATGTCAAAAATCTACACCTACTTTCCTATCAACTTTATTAAACACTATAACAAAGTAAAAATATGAATATGGTTAATGCTTTTTCTTCCTTACCAATGTCAAAAATCTACACCTACTTTCCTATCAACTTTATTAAACACTATAACAAAGTAAAAATATGAATATGGTTAATGCTTTTTCTATTGATTATTAGTATTTGCATAATTAACCATCAATATTTTCATAAATTTGTCACTAGTGCATCAATTACGTCTTAAATTCCATTAAAAATCCAACTGAATACTCTTCGAAGATCTGAAACTAGTCCGGGAAGCTGAGGCATCGTATAGTTGGGTTTGGTGAGCAATATTTTGGTTTGGTGAGGAATCTTTGAATCAGTTGCCGTCGCCGTTTGATTGCTTGAAACTTGAAAGGGTTTTGAGTTTTTGACGTCGGCTTGCCCCGTAAAAACCGATCAATGAAACGACCACCTAAAACGGTAGGTTTCTTAAAGAGTTTTGAGATTTTGACGTCCAACCACCTTCATCAAAATCAATCACTCTCACACCAACCTATCCGGATGTTTCTTGACAAGTGGTGACGGTATCTATCAATTTAAAATTTAGTAACTGGAAAACTATTTTGGGTGAAACATGTTTTATGATTTTTATGGGTTATTTGGTGCCTCGTGGTGGTTCTGAATTGGTTTATTTTATTATATATTTTAATATATATGTCGTTTTAATTTTATTGTTCAAAGGTTCTTTTAATATTAGTATAGGGTCATTAATTAATTTTTCACAAATTCCGTCAATTCATCAATTCAATTTGGTTTAACCACTAAAGTTAAACCAAATTGATATATATGGGAAAATAAAAATTTCATAGAAAGTCTTTCAATATAAATTGTAACTAGGTATATTTGTGATATCATATGACCTCTTCTTAGCTTTAGTAATGATAGATCATAGTGGATACTGATTTGAAACCATTATTTTTGTTTTGATGTAAGACTTAAAATTGCTTCTAATTAATTAAGAGTGTGTCTTCCAAGCCACCGCCTTGTGGACCACGAACAAGTTATATAGGTAATATAGTTTTCTTTGAATAATGGTGATGAGTGAACCTGCATCCGTTTATAGTAGTCACTGATGGATGTCCTCATTGTTAGTTGACAGTTGAGCTATGATAGGTATTTCCACATTTCAAAACATTAAACAAAATCAAAAGAAGAAAAGAAAAGAAGGTCATCCAATATTGATTCTCAACTAATAAGATCCTTTTCATAGTTTTAGTTGTTTAACATGGCATCTCTCTATAGTCAAAAGAAAAGTGCTCACAAGCTTCAAATACTTCCTTTTGAGCAACTATGTTCTCTAGAAGTAATAAACAAGACCACTATTCCCTCTGTTAGCGACGCTATTTTTCTTTCCAAATAGAGTCGGTTTTAATTCATGTTGTGGCCCATGAGTCCAAACATGTGAAGTCAGGTATGTAGCACCGTAAGGCCGAAGTCAGCAAGTGCTCGGTTAGCCCTTGGAAACAAGAAGCGATGTCAGAGTCGAACTTACATAAGTGGTACGAGTATGTCTTTTCCAAAGAGTCAAGTCCTCTTAAGAAGCCAGTCTCTACATACCCCAGGTCGAGTCAAGTAGTTAATGGAAGTCGCATCAGCAAGCACAAAAAATATTATTAGTTCATGATGAAGGCCAAAGGAATGAAAAATCCCAGCGTTTGTATCATGCATACCCAACAAACCTTATTTCGTGTATCCTACACACGGGGATTTTCCATGGAAAACCTGCAAGCTCGACTCGAAACATCTCATCGCCATGAATTCACTGTCCTCCAGCATAATTCATTTTTCTGCCCGACTCGTTATAAAGCTCGGATGCTCAACCTCTCTCAGTCGTAGAACCAGGCTCACACTTTGTTTGCAATTTTCCTTGCCAGCCTAGTTGGTTCATATTTCCTCCCCCCCTTTTGTGCATCTTTTGGATATACTGCGCACAAAATACACACTGATAGCGCCATGGCGACCTCTAAGAACATCAGGAAAGGTGTGCAAAGCAGCATAATTGCAAGGTCCAAGCCCCAAAATGACTGGGAGTCATTCTCACCTGCAGTAGGCATTCCCAAAGATGTGAAAGGATTTATTCCTTTACCCGCAGAGAACACCAGATCAAACCATGCAGAACCTAAAGCAGAGGGATTTGCACAGGAAGGGAAAACGATAGAAGCCTCATCTCCTCAATTGAAAATCCCTCAGAGGAGGGGCAAGCTGAGGAAGAACAAGAAAGATATGGAAGCTCGATATCCAGAAAATTTGCTTTCCAGATCGAAGGCTAAAGAACTACTCATGCACGCCATTCGGCTAGAGCCTGCTGAAGGATCGAGCCGCAAAGACAGGATCGAAACAAGGAAAAAGGATATCACAGGAGCGAGTGATCAAGAGCCACCTCATCAATTGAAACAGGGAAAGATGGCCATCGCTGAACTCTATCAGGAAAACATGGAGTTAAGGCGACAACTAGTTACAAAGATCATGGAAACGTCAGCAACATAGGGTCGTGAGGGAAACGTGGCATGGATAAAAAGACAACTCAGAGAGGCACAAGACACCATTGTACTACCGTGAGAAGCACAGAGAATGAAGGAAGAAATACATATAGAGTATCCCATAGAATATGAAGCGGTCGGGAAGGAGGCTCGTGTGGCTCTCGCCAGCGCACATAAGAAAACACGCCTAGTTGATGCTCATCTCTGCATCTGCGAACACAAGATGAATCTTGGCAGTTTTGAAGGACATGTTTCCCCAAAGTGCTCTACCTTTTTTGATAAGAGCCGCGAAAATCAAACAGTCACTCGCCACACGTATTTTTCAGCAAAGGAACGCGCAATAGAAATCAAAGCCATTATAGCAGATAACAAGTTCCTGACAGACACCTGTTCTCTCAGACACTTGATCAAAGGGATACACTGACACATCTTTTTTCATATCGAGACCTGACCGACGATCAGATCCTCCTGGAAAATTTGTGAACGGTCGTGGGTAAACAAACGTGATTATTGTCTATTTTTAGACAAGCACCATGCGAAGAGTCTCCATTGCATGCTACTTAGTTTTCCTAGTTTTAGGGTTAGCGGATAGAAATTAGGGTAACCCAAGCGATGCCCTCGTTTATATATTTCATCTTTTTTATGTAAGTCGGGTTGGTTGGCAAATTTGGTAGACAAAATTTATTGTATGTAATTTGAGTTTTGACCAAAATTTAATGCAAAGGTCCTGTAATTTGATGAAAAGATTCTAGTTGTAGTAGTTGGATGTATTGTGCTTTTTCCTTGCGTATGTGCTTCCTGTCATCTTTATTCATATCTTTTTATGTCTATTTCAAAACGAATTTTAGAACCTGTGGATTCGTTGTGCAACGCCCCTTGTTCGTGCCACTTAGACAAACGTTTTCTTCTAAAAGTTAGCCCTGAATTCACCCGCAGCGGTGCTCTGAGTTACTTCCTGTGTTTTTCTCCCACCTCACATTATAGTTTTACACTAAAGACTGTTACTCCCCTAGCCTTATCCTCTCAAGTTCAGTCACTGAGTCATTTGTCTCCGTCATTTCCTCAAATCGACTCCATATCCCAAGTCTTACTTTCTTGTGCCAATATAACCATAACCCATTATATCGAAGGTGTTAAATCTAGCCACTTCTTTCAAAGCCTTATCATGCGCGGAGACCGCGCCTTCCGAGAGAGCCCTCTCCAGATTCGAAAGGCTATTTTTCGGGTCTCAAAGTTGGTTGAAAAAGTTACCTTCGTCGTCTATTTATCAGCTGAACAGATTTACAGAGTGCTAACATTCTAGTGTCGTTGTCGGGGATGAAATTGAATAGATTTTCCCTAGGAGAATGAATAACGTTGAAGTTTGACCCCTGAGGGTAACAAAGGGACAAACATTTGTACCGACTAAAAGCCTTACCCTGGTGACTCCAGTCCAAATAGACCAGTAGCTCCAAGTAGTACAGTTCAGGAACCCTGTCTCCAAAAACGATTTATACCAGAGCAAATCCTAACCCAAACCCCACAGAGCCTATGTATGACCCCGAGAAGATTCTATGCAAGACTAGAGAGAAAAATCTAGAATCATTCTACTACCTGGACAAAAGCCTTTTCTTGCCCAAAGATGACGCACAGATCATTGACGACCTTAGTTTGATGCATTCTTTGAGAAAACTCTGTTCAGGTCTACGTCAAAATGAGTTTGGACGAGACTTTTTTCGACCCAAAGAAATTTCGAGCCCTAGTGTCAAATAATATCCCTCAGAATCTGAATCCTCCTAGGGCTATGGCCTCCATATTCTCTCCCCTCATCCTGCCAGCCCAATTACATGACTTGCGTCAGAATTATAGCCAGAGAATCAGGCTCTACGGCGGTGAGGGAAATGTTTTTTCTCAAGGCCACCTGGACTGGTTTAACGATTTCGTCGACCTGGAAGAGGTGGACTACGCAAATGAAAAAATGAGGTTGTTTGCGAAGAGCCTTTCGGGAGATCTAAGAAAATGGTTCAAAGCCCTCCCGCCCATGACCATTTAGGACTTCGTCGCATTCGAGACGTTGTTCCTAAATAAATGGGTGGACAAGAAAAACCCTTTGCAACTGCTAAAACAATACAATAATATGAAGAAAGCACTGGAATAGATAGTGCAAGAATTCTCAACCAATTTTTTGAAGGTTTACAATTCAATCCCTGCGGAAGTCAAGTTGTCCCCCAGTGTTGCATCCTTGTAGTATGTTGATTCCTTCGACAATGATTTTTCCGTGTTGTTGAGAGAAGGAACATCAATGAGTCTAGACATTATAATGAGTAACGTTGTTGAAGTCGAGGTAAACATGATGGCGTTGGGAAAATAAAGTCGAGGTTCAACCAAGGCGACAACAGACTCCAGGGATATGCACAGTTATCGACATCGTGGTCCTCTGATGACAAGTTCGACATGATGATGAAGACCATGGAGAATTTGATGGAGAGAATTTCCATGGGAAACAAACATGTTGCCCGAGAACAGAACGACCCACAGCCTAGGAATCAGAGCTTGAGAAGGGGTCAAATTCCTCAGATTAGACAAAGGGAACAAAAAGAGCAAAGGGATCAAGGTGACCAGCAGATGAGACTTCCTTTCGAGAACAACTACGCGGACAAGGATTTCAACCAGACGTTCGATGACCAGATGCATTGTTGTGATGACCAAAACCCGCGCGTTTTCTTGACAAAGAGAGATCATGATCGATATATGAGAAGAAACGAAGACTTCATGCTGGAGACTGATGATAATATGATACTTGAAAAAAATGATGGGTCATCTTGGGAGACAGAAGAGTTCAGGAAAGGATATCAAAACACCATCATGTAGTTCCAGAAGAAGTACAACCTCCAGAGCAAAGACATGCCTACCGAGTCGCAACAAACAAACCCCATAAGGAAGCCTCTAGTGGACACCCCTTCCACAAGCCAACCAAGGTCGGACAATGCGACCAAGGACGCGACAAATAAAGCTAAGTCTAAGGAGGAGGTCCCCAAGAAATCTTCGGAGACAGGCCGAGAGGCGAGTGGTAAAGAGGTAGAGAAAACCTATCCCCCTTTCAATTTTGAACATGAGATGGCCAAAATAAAAATATTTGTCCCATTCAATGAACTTATTAGAAAGGGAGAGTATCGGGAACAAATCATTAAAATGTTGAAGATGSGTGATCTGGATTATTTTCTCCAYGAAATGAGAGCGGAGATATAATAAAGAAATGCATAGAGATATCGCGTATATCCAATAATATAACATAAATATATCATAGATGCAACCATAAACATAGAGATACAATAATACATGATTTCTATTAATGAAATAAATGTASAGAGACTGTAAAAATATAGAGTGAAAGACTCGTTAGAATGGTGGTAGCTTATCCCTAAGAAGAGATGTGACGGCTACTCGTATTCTCAAGAAGATGGTTACAATGAGGCTCTGAAGGCCTTTTACAAAAAATAGGAATGCCAAAAACCATATACATCCAAAAACCTAACCCTAGGAGATGAAGCGCCAAAGGTCATGTGGGCCCCGTTTGGGTAAGTGAGTACATCAACTTCTCGGGGTCGTAACTTTTGCATACGATCTTCGTTTTAGGTGTGTGATAGCTTGTTGGAAAGGTATTGTCGAGGAGATTCATTTTGGGGGCTCAATTATGCCTTTGACTATCATTGAGAACCTCGATCTCAAAAAACCTTCATTTGGGCCCTCAAAATGGCCCCAGAAGTTAAAAACTACTAAAAATAATAAATTGCCAAAATTGTCAGAAAACTATTTTGATCCAGTCGAAAAAGGTGGGTGGCCACTAATATCCACCTGGATCAATCCTCCCTCCTTAGGAAGCAATGGTCTCCATTGCGTTGAGTTCCTGGGGGAGAGGGAAAAGCGTTTGTTGAATCTTCATCTTGGTGAGTTGCTTGCCTTGCTGGAGACGTCGCGTTGCTCACTTTGTGGAAGTTTGTCACAAACCTATTGATGGGTCATTCAACAAGTCGAGCTAAATGAGAGGACGATGTGCAGAAGGAATGTTTGCGCTTTGTTGCAACCTTGTCGACTTTATTTTGTTTGATAGAAGGTGCTTGGGGTGAGGCTGTAGTGGTTGCAGTGTCCTTCTATTCTCCTTTTGAACAGATTGTGAAGAAGATAAATTTTGCAGTATGAGATACTACCTTGTGACACGTTTTAGGTGGAACAGTAGTTGGAACTACCTCTGGTATTTTGTAGAGATGACCCCCCAGAGAAATAATGACACTGTGGGGTTGAGACTCATAAACAACATGGCGCTTCCACATATATGGTTGGCCCAAGAGAACATCACAGACATCCAGTGGGGAAACATCACATAATGATCTCTTCCTTGGCAAAGCCACCCGATGTTGTATGGCTGCAAGTGTGGTTTTGTCGACAATCCCAACTGTTTAACGACCTCTGCTGAGATGAGGTTCTTCTGGCTTCTGCTATCAACAATAAAATGCAGTGGGGTCCCCTTCACCCACATATGTGAATGAAAAAGTCGCTCCCCCTCTTCAAGATCTGTTGGTTCTTCTGGTTGAATTGTTGCGGTTGCGACAATAGCAGTGGGGTCCGCGTCAATGATCCGACCTTTACCATTATTTTTAGAATCATATTCTGAATCAGGGTTCAACTCTTTGTCTTTGATCTCAGCAACCAATAATTGTTTTGAGCGACATTCATCAGTGTTGTGCCAAGGGATTTTGTGGAACTCGCACCATTTTCTGGTGTCCTTCTTTGTCTTCCCGTGACCCTTCTTTTCTTGTGTCTTGGACTAGTTTTTGGGATATTGTTTGTTAGGTCTGTATTTGTCATACTTCGGTTGCTGTGGATTTGCAGACCCGAACTCCCGTTTGTTCTAGTGCTTAAATTTCTGCTCAATTTTAACAGCATATTGACAAGCAACACCGAGTGATGAGATGTCTAGAAAATCCATTTCAGTCTGGATGTATCTATGTAGAGCCCCATGGGATTTCATAACCAAATGTCACTCAGAGTCTTTGATACCCAGCTTGGTGTGCAAGGCATGGAAGGTATTGGTGATCTCTGGAACTACTCGGCCCCTCTCTTGCCATAGTGTGGTCCATCTCATGTACTGGTCCTCATAGTTGCCAACAGGGTAATACTGTTCCTTTACCGCATGCACAAAAAAATCCCAAGTGGAATCGGCCCCGTATATTCCAGAATCCTCTATGGAACTTTTCTCCTAGTAAGTTTCCCACCAATGTTTGACATAAGGGAGATATTTAAGGAGTGAAAAAGTAATATTTTCTTTGTCGAAAAAATTCTGAAAGAGAAATAACCTTCTAGCAGAGTTAACCATTTTTCTAGGGCTTTTGCATATATCTATCCTTCAAATACAGGAATATCAAAATCAACTTGTAACTTGAAAGGCGAGGTGCCTCCAAAGTGGTCGATTGATGAATATGCACCTGCTGTTATCAAAAGGCGTTGAAGGATGTGGAAACAATTCTCCATCATTTCGTCCCTCTGTCGTGTGAGAGCTTGCTCAAGCAACAGATTGATAGGATCATCTGCTCCGTCGTTTTTCTTTTCTTCCGCCATTGAGGGTTTCTTGGGTGTGAGAGAAATATTGTCTTCAAGAGAGACAAGCTCGAGACCCAAATTGCTATACTCGGACCTCGTCGGGGACATGCACTGAAAACACGAGCAAGAGTAGCCTGCTCTGGTACCACTGATCTAGATTATTTTTGGCACGAAATGAGAGCGGAGATATAATAAATAAATGCACAAAGATATTGCGTATATCCAATAATATAATAGAAATATATCAGATATGCAACCATAAACACAGAGATACAGTAATACATGATTTCTATTAATGAAAGAAATGTACAAAGACTATAAAAATACAGAGTGAAAGACTCGCTAGAATTGTGGCAGCTTATCTCTGAGAAGAGATGTGACGGCTACTCGCATTCGCAAGAAGATGGTTACAATGAGGCTCTGAAGGAATTTTTACAATAAACAAAAATTCCCAAAACCCTATACATCCAAAAACCTAACCCTAGAAAATGAAGCGCCAAAAGTCATGTGGGCCCTGTTTGGGTAAGTGAGTACATTAACTTCCCGGGGTCGTAACTTTTGCATACGATCTCCATTTTAGGCGTGTGATAGCTCGTTGGAAAGGTATTGTTGAGGAGATTCATATTGGGGGATAAATAATTCCTTTGAATATAATTGAGAACCTCAATCTCGAAAAACCTTCATTTGGGCCCTCAAAATGGCCCCAGAAGTTAAAAACTGCTAAAAATAGTAAATTGCCAAAATTGCCAGAAAACTGTTTTGAGCCAAACGAAAAAGGTGGGTGGCCACCGATATACACATGGATCAATTGGGGGGACACCTGATACTCTAAATATTCAATATGATCACCCCGCTATCCTTTTTAGTCTGCGCGTTGAAGAGATAAGTGATACCGAAGACGTCCCTCCATTCTATGTCTGTTTGAAATTCCATGACATGACCATGCATAATGACATGATGGATTCTAGTGCATTGCATAACCTCATACCAAAGGTGATCATGGATGAACTGGGTTTGGATGTCACCAGACCATACAAAAACCTTTTCTCCTTTGATTCGAGGAAATTCAAGTGTTTGGGCCTTATCAAAGACTTAGTTGTGTCTTTGGCTCAAATCCTCGCTAAGAACATGGTCATGGTCGTATTCGTCATAGACATACCCCCAAAGTTCAACATGCTACTATCAAGGTTGTGGGCTGCAAAGTTGAAGGGTACTTTGCAGATGGATATGTCATATGCCACCATCCCTTTTTTTGGCCATGACAGAAGGTTGTACAGAGAAGTGTTGTTGAAATACATGGTAAGTAGAAAGACGCAGCCAAACAATAATCCTATATACATCATCGACACAGAGGTGGGGTCTTATATATTCTATAATGACCTGAGTTTGGAAGAGGAAGAACTGACAACCATCATAACAACTGACGAGAAAACTGCGCGGGAAACAACAGAGAAGGAGTTGGGGCCAGTGTATGGGTAACCCCCCCTGAAGCAAACACAAATTTGTACTCATACAAGCCGGCGTTTTAATGCACTAAAAACATGGACGAGTATGAAGCACTAATCTTGAGCTTGCAAGTTTTGAAATAATTGGGTGCACAGAATATAGAAATGCGCAGAGATTCTAAGCTGATCATAAATCAGGTAAAGGGTGTGTATCAGAGCGTACAGAAATATGTCTTTGGACCTCCTCGAAGGTTTTTTTAGAGTATGACCTATCTTCTATCCCCAGAGAGAAAAATTAGATCGCCAATGCATTGGCCGCCTTGGCCTATGTTTTTAAGATCCCCATCTTCCCATCAAAAGATATGAAATTGAAGTCAAGCATAGGCTGACAGTTCCTGAGAATATCAAACACTGGCAAGTGTTTGATGATGACGAACAAGTGGAAAGGTTCCTCCTTATGAGAGACAAGTTCACCAATACAAACATTGACAAGGAATGATGCAGCAACAAAGATGAGAGCGCGGATACACACAATAACGATGACCCTTTCCAAAACCAGATCACGGGAAAGGACATAATACAACTAAAAAATAATATTATTCCAAAGGGGTTGGTGCCATTGGAAAAGATATTTGATGAAAACGATGTGGCTAAGAACCCCAATATCAATACAAGCGAAGAAGACGTGGAGGACTGCAACATTGGGACTGAGGAGAGTCCAAATATGGTAAAATTATCAAAAACACTTAGTCTAGAGGTCAAGCAGGACTACGTAAAGCTCATGAAAGATTTCTTATACATCTTTGCATGGAGCTATGATGACCTAAAATTATATGACACGAAAGTAATCCAACATGTTATCCCTCTCAACGAAGATCAGAAACCTTTCAAACAGAAGAAGAGATGGATAAACCCCTTGTTGTTTCCACTGATTGAGAAGGAAGTAAAAAAGCTTTTCGACGCTAAAATTATTGTTTCTTTGAGATTCTTGAAATGGGTAGCTAATCTAGTGCCTATAAGAAAGAAAAGCCACGAGATAAGACTGTGCGTAGACTTCTAAAACTTAAACAAAGTGTCTCTCAAGGACCACTACCCCCTTCCAAAAATGGACTACATCCTGCAAAACATGGCAGGGTCCCAAAAGATGTCTATGATGGACGGGTTCTTAGGATATAATCAGATCATGATCCACCCAGACGACAAAGAGAAAACGAATTTCACAAATCCATGGGGAATGTTCATGTACGCCAAGATTTCGTTCGGCCTGATGAACACGGGAGCCACTTTTCAGAGGGAAATGGACATCGTGTTTGTTGATGAAAAGGAAAATTTCATCGTCATTTATCTGGATGACATTACAGTGTACTCTACCTCTGACAAACAACATCTTGAGCACCTGAAGAAGGTTTTCCATAAGTGCAGGAAGTTTGGCATATCAGTAAATCCAAAGAAATCTCATTTTGCAGTGGAAGAAGGAAAGTTGTTAGGGCACATCATTTACAAGGAAGGAATTAAGATAGACCCAAACAAGGATGAAGGAATCCTGAATATCGGCACCCTGTGCAGTAAAAAGGAAGTGCAATCTTTTCTAGGAAAGGTGAACTTTTTGAGGAGATTCATCCTAAACCTGGCGGAAATCATAAAACACATAACTTGCATGCTTAGGAAGGGAAACGAGATCAAGTGGAACCCAGAGGCCAAAAAATATTTTGAAGATATCAAAGTGGCACTGACTA
The DNA here is from genome assembly GCA_010110895.2 of Picea sitchensis. Taxonomy (NCBI): domain Eukaryota; kingdom Viridiplantae; phylum Streptophyta; class Pinopsida; order Pinales; family Pinaceae; genus Picea; species Picea sitchensis. The sequence goes on from SNQJ01S0018966.1 coordinate 242,955, forward strand.
AATCTCCTGTGCTAGCCAACCCCAATTTTATGAAAGATTTCCTCCTATTTTCATTTGCCTCAGAACACACTATTATCAGCGTGCTACTACAGAAAGACGAGAAGGATTTTGAAAAACCTATATCCTATTTCAGTCAGACACGCGACACTCTACTAAGGTATGACATTATGGAAAAATAGATGTATGCCTTAGTGAAAGCCTTGAGAGAGTTCAGGACATACATATTGCACTCCCATGTCATCGCTTGTGTGCCCAACAGTTCAGTAAAGGATATGCTGACTCAACCTGGCCCAGGAGGAAGGAGAGGCAAGTGGATAGTGGTTATGCTGGAATATGATCTTGAGATCAAGCCTACAAGGTTTATCAAGGGTCAGGGTCTTGCAAAGTTAATTTCGCAGTCAGACTGTGACGCTATAGGAATGAATTTCATTATTGATCTGTCGAAATTGCCTCAAGAAGAAAAAGTTGCACAGGTGCCTCAACATTTCATCGATTCACCATGGTATGATGACATCATCTATGTGTTAGAGAATCTCCAGGCTCTTTCGGGCATGAGTAAGACCAAATCTAGGTTTATTAATCTTAAAGCGGCTAAGTTCTGCATCTTGGACAATTCACTTTACTGGAAAGACCCCAGGGGACTATTGTTGAGTTGTTTGTTGGAGGATGACACAAAGCGATCTATACAAGAATTCAAAAAATGTGACTGCGGAGGACACCACTATTGGAAGACCACCACGCACAAAATCCTGAGAGCAGGTTATTACTGGCCTACAATTTTCGCTGACGTGTATAAATAGGTTTCAAGCTACCACGAATGTCATATTTTTGGTTAAAGAAGAAAGTTGCAGACCCTTCCACTAAAGTCGATCTAAGTGGAAGCACCTTTCATGCAGTGGAGTCTAGATTTCATAGAGGAGATAAATCCGCCATCCTCCATGCAGCACAAATGGATACTCATGGCCACCGACTATTTCATGAAATGGATAGAGTTGATCCCCACAAAGCAAGCTACCGACACAATCATCATCCAATTCCTGGAGACAAACATCTTGTCGAGGTTTGGGTGTCCTGTTAAGATCATAACAGAAAATGAAACCGCATTCAAGTCTAAGAGGATGGAGAAATTTTGTCAATATTATAACATAACCCTAGGGCATTCCACGACATACTATCCACAAGGAAACATATTAGCAGAATCCTCAAATAAGAGCCTGACCAGGGTCATCAAAAGACTCCTACAAGACAACAAGAGAGCCTAGCATAAAAATCTTATCTACGCGTTGTGGGATGATCAGGTTACCACCAAGAAGTCTATATCAATGTCACCTTTCCAGATCGTTTACGGCGCGGACACAATTTTCCTACTTTGTTGGGACCGCCAGTCAGGAATTTGTTGCAAGAACAGGAGGCCGAGCCAAATGATGCACAAAGGAGGATAAACCAACTAATTCACACACAACATGTGATGGAGCAGGTGTATCATCGATTGCATCTCCATCATAAGAAGATAAACAAATCTTTCGATAAGCGTTCTAAGCGAGAGGATTTTCGGTTGGGTGATCTAGTGTTGATATGGGACGCGAGAAACAAAGACAAAGGAAAGAAAAAAAAGTTCGACCATGTTTGGACAGGTCCATTCAGAATCAACAATCATAGTGGGAGAAATGCTCATTTTCTAGAACCATTAGATGGAGAATGCTTTCGTTGGGGGCTTGTAAATGGTAGGTTCCTCAAACATTACTTGATGAAATAAAATATGTTTAAAGTCATTCGTCATTGTAAATAGTCATTATGTTTTACGTTGAGTCGGTAGGTCATCAAAAATTGAAGCTCGAAGTGAAGGCCCTAAGTTTATGCTAAAGTTTTAGAAGTTACATTGATAGGTTTAGTTTATTTTCTGTCCATCATTTACTACTCTCAGTGTATAAAGATCGAATAAAGCCCAATGGTCAGGCACCTGGTCTATTGTTCTTTGCTACCTCGTAGGGAGGATAACATCCCCATTGGAGCCAGTTGTTAGCACCACTATTTTTCTTTCCAGATAGAGTCAATTTTAAGTCACGTTGTGGCCCATGCGTCCAAACATGTGAAGTCAGGTATGTAGCACCGTAAGGACGAAGTCAGCAAGTGGTCGGTTGGCCCTTGGAAATGAGAAGGGATGTCAGAGTCAAACTTACATATGTGGTATGGGTATGTCTTTTCCAAAGAATCGAGTCCTGTTAAGAAGCCAGTCTCTACGTGCCCCAGGTTGAGTCAAGTAGTTAATGGAACTCGCATCGGCAAGTACAACAATTATTATCAGTTCATCATGAAGTCCGAAGGAATGAAAAATCACGGTGTTTGTATCATTCATACCCAACAAACCTTATGGAATTTATCCTACACACAGGGATTTTCCATGGAAAACCTGCAAGCTCAACTCGAAACATCTCGTCGCCATGAATTCACTGTCCTCTAGCATAATTATTTTTTCTTTCTGACTTGTTATAAATCTTGAATGCTCGGCACCTTTCTCAGTCGTAGAACCAAACCCGCACTCTGTTCGCAATTTTCCTTGTTAGTCCAGTGGGTTCAGATTTCCTCCCCCCTCATTTTGTGTGTCTATTGGATATACTACGCACAGACTACACACTGATCGTGCCATGGGGACCTCCCAGAACATTAGGAAAGGTGCATGGAGCAACAAAATTGCAAGGTTCAAGCCCCAAAACGACTAGGATTCGTTCTCAACTACAACAGACATTCCCAAAGATGTGAAAGGAGTTAATCCTTTACCCACAAAGAAGACCAGATCAAACCGCGTAGAACGTGAAGCAGAGGGATTTTCACAGGAAGGGAAAATGATAGAAACCCCGTCTCCTCAACTGCAAATTACTTGAAGGAGGTGTAGGCTGAGGAAGAAAAAGGAAGCTATGGAAGCTCGATTTCCATAAAAGTCGCTTGTCAGATCAAAGACTGAAGAACTACTCATGCATGCCATCCGTCTAGAGCCTGCTGAAGGATCGAGCCGTGAAGATAGGAATAGAACAAGGAAAGAGGATATCACAGGAGATTTTGATCAAGATCCACGTCAGCAATTGAAACAATAAAAGCTAGCCATTGTTGAACTCTATCAGGAAAACATGGAGTTAAGGTGGCAGCTAGCGACAAAGATCATGGAAATGTCAATAATGCAGGGTCATGAGGGAAACATGGAATGGCTAAAAAGACAACTCAGAGAGGCGCAAGAAACCATTGTATAGTCACGAGAAGCATAGAGACTGACATAATAAAGGAATATAGAGTATCCTAAAGAATACGAAGCGACCGAGACGGAGGCTCGCATGGCTCTTGCCAGTGCGTAGAAAAAATGAGCCTGGATGACGCTCGTCTCTACATCTGCAAACACAAGATGAATCTTGGGAGTTTTGAAGGACATGTTTCCCTAAATCACTCTACCTTTTTTTATAACGGCTATGACAATCAATCAGTCACTCACCACACACATTTTCCAGCAAATGAGCGCGCAATTGAAATCAAAGACGTTATAGAAGATAGCAAGTTCCTGACAGACACATGTTCGCTTGGACACTTGATGAAAGGGATACACCGACACATATTTCTTCATATCGAGACTTGACCGACGATCAGTTCCTCATGGAAAATTTTCGAACGGTCATGGGTAAACAAACATGATTATTGTTTATTTTTGGACAAGCACCATGCGAATATTTTCCAATGCATGCTACTCAGTTTTCCCAGGTTTAGGGTTAGCAGTTAGAAAGAAGGGTAGCCCAAGTAGCGCCCTCTTTTATATATTTCATATTTTCGATGTAATATGGTTTGGTTGGAAAATTTGGTAGACGAAATCTATTGTATGTAATTTAAGTTTTGACTGAAATTTAATGCAAAGGTCCTGTAATTTCATGAAAAAATTCTAGTTGTAGCAGTTGGATGTATTGTGCTTTTTCCTTGCGTATGTGCTTCCTGTCGTCTTTATTCATATATTTTTCTGTCTATTTCGGAATGAAATTTTGAACTTGTGGATTCACTGCACAACTCCCCTTGTTCGCACCACTTAGACAAACGTTTTCTTCTAAGAGTTAGCTCTGAATTCACCCGTAGCGGTGCTCCAAGTTACTTCCTGTGTTTTTCTCCCGCCTCACATTATGGTTTTACACTGAAGACTGTTACTCACCTAGCCTTATCCTCTCAATTTCAGTCACTGATTCATTTGTCTCCGTCATTTCCTGAGATTGACTCCATAGCCCAAGTCTTACTTTCTCGCGCTAATATAACCAGAACCCATTATAACAAAGGTGTTAAATCTAGCCACTGCTTTCAAAGCCATATCCTGCGATTAGGAGACCACACCTTCAAGAACCCTCTCCAGCTTTCCCGAAGGAGCTAGTTTTGGTCTCAAAGTTCGTTGAAAAGAAGTTACCTTCATAGTCCTATTTATCAGCCCGGAAGATATTTACGGAGTGTTAACACCCTCTATCATGGAAATGATAGTGGACATAAGGATCTATGTCCTGCTTTTAAGCATGTAATACCTTGGGTTTTATCCTTCAAACACATAATACATAGTGAACTTCTTGATGAGAACCCTCAATAGTTTTATTTTTTATAGGTTGTATTTTGTGATTAATTTTACACCCGTAATGTTATCTGTAACATTAATTTTTGGGGGAGGGGGGTGGATAGGGGTCATGTAATACCTTGGGTTTTATCCTTCAAACACATAATACATAGTGAACTTCTTGATGAGAACCCTCAATAGTTTTATTTTTTATAGGTTGTATTTTGTGATTAATTTTACACCCGTAATGTTATCTGTAACATTAATTTTTTTGGGGGGCAGGGGGGTGGATAGGGGTTAAAATTACAAGTTATTTGAGAACATAGCGTTCAAAATCGATATCATTGTGTTTTACTTTTGAATATACTCTAACATATATTTTGTTGTATTTATTTATTTATTATTATTATTTTTAATTTAAATAAATTATTTATTATTTTTATATTTATTTTAATATACATTTTAATCATTTATTTTAAATATAATCAATATAATATATTAACTTAATAAGTTACAACATCGAGTTTTATATGTACAAGGTGCTTCATGACGGCATTGGCCAGGGTTCAACCCTAGCTACATGCTCCCTGGCCCTCTTTACCATGGCATATTTTGCATGGTCAGTAATTCTCTCTTTGTCGTGGAAACATTTGCAACCAACGATGGCCTTGTCGACATTTTAGGCTCAATGGAAACATCTCCCACTATGACAACCACATCCTCTTTTCTTAGCGGCCTTGATTCCATTTTGAATGTAGACCTTGTGCATTTTATGGGTGCTTTCTCATCTCCTCCATATTTTGGAAATCTTTGCAATCCCTCTTTCAAATACATTATGTAGTCTTATTCTAATTGTTTGATGGTTCAAGAATCTCCAACTATCTCTATTCCTTTGGTGAAATATTTTGATCTAAGGAAATGATCTATAGTTCATCTTCTCTGATATGTTGGTTCATCGGTTTATGGTCATGTCTTTCCTTTGTGCAAAATAGTTTATTATTGTGATGTTTGAGAATGTTGATGATCGGGATTTGGTTTTAAAAAAGGGTCCCATGGTTCTAGGGAAAATCTGGTTTATGCATGAAACCTTAGATTCCTTCATTTGACCTAGTGATAGATACATTATCCATGACTCTAGTCTGGGTTAGACTTCCATATTTGTCTATGCACCTTTTGGGTTTACCCTCTCTTCAAACCTTCATAAATGTGGGAAATTCCACTATAGAAGTGAGGAAACAAAACATTACATTATAACCACATATGTTCAAATTTACCATCTCTTCAAAGCTTCATAAATCTRGGAAATTCCACTATAGAAGTGAGGAAAAAAAACATTACATTATCACCACATATGTTCAAATATGTGTGKAAATGGATTTTAGCAAAGAGTTTTCCACTGAAATAATCCTAAGAGGTGAAAACTCATCTTGGTATAAAAAGCTAGATTATGAAAATGCATATTTTCGTTATAGGGTTTGTTTTGAAATAGGTCATAAGGAATCTCATGATTTATTGAAAAGGCCAAGCCAAGCCAAGAAACTCCATTGTAATTCAACTAGGTTTTTTGGTGCCAAGGAAGAACATAAAAGGGTTAACAAGGTTGAGCTAGATTCCCTAGATCTACCCATGGATGAGCTTGAATCAAAATCAGAAGAAATTAGGGACACCCCTACTGTAACACCCTATTTCCCCCAGTCTGTAAAAATAACTATACTGGCCAAGAACTATGGCAGACTCAAGATGTGAATGTGTGATTTTGAATGGACCTTAGTATAAAAGGTCAACGAATGTAAATAATGTTATGAATATATGTTGCAGGACTGTTGGAAGGGGGATGTGCTGAAATGAGACCACGACGGCTGATGAAAGGTGGTGGAAGGTACCTGGAATGGTGGTGTTAACTTACACTGAAACCAATACCGTATTTGGTCTTCACTGGCCCGAAGATCAAGAGTGGCTTGCTGGCCTTGAAATGAATTACTTGCCAGGTTGCTAGTTGAAAAAGGCTCCTCATGAGTTAATGAGGGATGGGGGTGAACTGCCCATTTGTGGAAGCCTTAGACCTGACCACCACGGGGAAATTTGTGCCACACACAACCTCACCGGAAAAGAAAAGGCAAGAAAGAGGTGTGGGGGGAGACATTTGTGACAGAGATCGCAAGAGGGGAGAAATCAGAAGGACTCTGGAAAAATATACAGAGTGATTGATAAGCGGAGAAGAAGTAGAGTCACCTTCGTTCTCGACTTCTGACGAAAAGAGACTCGGTCTCACAACATCGTGGTCTAAGCTCGGGGGTGGCTAGTGGCAAATCCATTTGGAGTCGTTGAGCCTATGATTGGGTGGAAACGAGCACCCCTCTCAGCAGTTGCATCACCTGGTTTTTTTTTATAAGTGTTTATATCTTGTGTCTTGCATTGAATATCTTGGAATATATGCTCATGGTTTGAACACTTATGAATGGTTTCTATGTAGAAATGTTTGCATGGTGTTTTGATCGGAAATGGTGGTTGCATGCTTATGCTGGAATGACCACATTCGGTTTATATATATATATATGTATGTATATATGTATGTATATATGTATATGTATGTATTTGAATGAAGTTAGCCTTCAAGTCTTCTCTTGGGAGATTTGTTTCCCTTAATTACCTCTCATGCTGCCCTGGATAGATCCCCCACAGGGACACCCTTTCGGGATCGTTCCCTTTCATTCTAGAGCCGGGGTAAGTTCCCTGAAAGGACTACCGCCTTGGTAAAACCCTGAATTTGCTTATTATCTATCACAGATGTTAACAACTCAGGGATTTAAGAAGACCTCTCAGTCTGGTCATAAGAACCTGGTGAAAAATCTGCCCAGGAACCCGATGAAGGACTTTAAGGCCTAAGTTTGAAAACCTTGCATGAGAGAGAGTGGGTCTCTTAGAGCTCGGTATTTCGGTGTTTTAGTACCNAGCCAACAATGTCATTTTCCCTACGACATCAAGCCTTTCAAATATGAGGTATTGTGTGATATTTCTCCCCTTGAATTTTGTGATGTTCTTTTAAGACAACCATATTTGTGGAAGCATCATGTTGTGTATGAGTCTAGACCCTGCAGTGTTATTATTACTTTGGGTAGACAATTGTACAGGATACCATAGGTAGTTCCACATACCACTATTTATTTAATCTTTTTTAAGAAAAGCAGTAAGGTCATTTCACAGACCAGGAAGTTCATCTTCTTTGTGATATGTGCTCACAGTAAGAAGAAGATCACTGCCACATCTGTGGCCTCTACACAGAGTCTCTCTTTGCAACATAAGCAAGTGGAAGAGATCATGGAAGGGTACAAAGACATTTTCTCCTCAGCCACCGGGGTACCGACGCACTCCCAAGTCAAACATCCAATTGATTTTCCCCCGATGCACCTATTCTTAATGGACCAATATATCGTCACTCACTGATGGAAAATTATGAAATCTAGTGTCAAATCCAAGAGCTTCTTCAAAATGGGCACATCAGACCCAATTCCTCCCCTTATGAAAGCCCAATTTTACCAGTGCAGAAGAAGGAGGAGACCTGACGATTCTTCATTAATTACAGAGCATTAAACAAAATCATAGTCAGGAACCGGTACCCAATTGCTATAATTGATGACCTTCTTGACCAACTCAAGGGGGAAAATTTCTTCAGGAAGATTGAACTAAAGTCTGGCTACCACTAGGTTCCCATCGAACCAACTGATGTATGGAAGTCAACTTTCAAATCTAAAGAAGGTCTCTTCGAATGGTTGGTCATGCCCTTTGGATTAAAAAATGCACCAACCACTTTCATGAGGTTGATGGATGATGTATTGAGACCCTTCACCAACTCTTTTGTGGTGGTATATTTGTATGACATCGTCATCTTCATCAAAACTTGGGAGGAGCACATGCTGCATATTCAGCTAGTTTTGAGCACTCTGCAGTAGCACAAGCTATATTCCAACTTAGAAAAATGATCATTTGGCATGAACAAGGTCAAATACTTGAGCTACACTGTTGATGAGCATGGGGTACATGTTGATCCAACTAAGATCCAAAGCATATGTGACTGTCGAGCCCCAACCACACTAACTGAGATTCAGAGCTTCTTGGGACTGGCCAAATTATACCGATGGTTCATGTTGGGATTCTCCCATATTTCATGGGCCCTCAACAAAGTGACCAAGGGAGGTGGTAGGGAAAATTTCATGTGGGGGAAGGAACAAAAATGATAATTTGTTGATATAAAGAATCACTTGTGCTAAACTCTAGTACTCTACTTGCCTGATCTGCAACAACCGTTCGATATTGAGACTCATGCATCTGACTATGCTATAGACACAGTTCTCACTCAGCATGATAATATAGTGGCATACCATAGTGAGACACTCTCAGCAATTGTCTATAAATACCCCATCTATGACAAGGAAATTTATTCCATTATACAAGTTTGTCATCAATGGAAACAATACATTCTGGGAAAGGAGATGATCATCCACATTGATTGCAAGACTCTGCAGTTCATACAGACACAGGGGAAGTTGCAGAACGACTACCATCATAAGTGGTCCACCTACCTACAAAAATTCCATATCAACATCAAGTATAAGACATGGAGCACAAATCATGTCAATGACTATCTCAATCGACCTCCCATGGCTACAGTCACCACTATGCTCCATTCTCGCAGGCATGAGAAATTTGAGTGGCCCGAACTTTATTAGAAGGATACAGACTCCTCCACCACCTATCAGCTCTTGGGTACAAGTGCGTATGTCACCGATTTTCACATTTAGGATAGACTGTTATGCCATCTAGGCCATCTTTATGTTCCTGCAAGAGAGAATGAAAAGCGGATTTGGGAATCCCACTATAGTCTGATGGAGAGACATTTTGGCATGGAGAAAATTGTGGTCATTCTACAGAAACATTTTATTGGCCAAAAATTTGACAGGACGTCAGCAATTATATCATATCTTGCACTTCATCTTCCATTTCCAAGACAACCATCAAGAAGAAACGATTATACACCCCTATTCCTACTCCCAAGAAGCCTTGGGAATCCATTTGAATGGATTACATGTCTGGCCTTCTGTCCACCAAGAAAGGAAATGATTGTGTATTTGTGGTCGTTGATTGGTTTTCGAAGATGGCCATCCTCATAACCTGCAAGAAGAAAATCATAGTGGAAGATACTGCCAATATATTCTTCGAACGAGTGTGGGACCATTTTGGGATACCTTAATCCATCATCTCTAATCGGGACAATAGGTTCCTCATCTTATTTTGGTCAATTCTCCAGTCACCATTGGACACCAAGTTCATTAAATCCACTGCTTTCCACCCCCAAATAGAAGGCCAAACAGAGTTCATCAATAGGATGATTGTCCACATCCTTTGCATGTACAACTCTAAGCATCCACGTACATAGGATGAGAGTCTCCCCTATGTTCAACATAGTTACAACAGGGCTCTTCATAGCTCCACCGACCATAGCCCATTTCAGGTGGGGATGGGATTCCAACCCTTGGGTCCCGTTGATGTTGCACTACCTATTGAAACCACACAGACATACACTTCCCATGTTCAGTGTGAGACTGAAAAATACACCAGATTCATTGAGAGGATTCAATGGATCTGCCAACAGGTCCATGAGATTTTGCAGAAAGCCAATGCTAAATACAAGAAGCACCATGATCAACATAGGGTACTGCACTAGCTTCAAGTTGGAGACAAGGTCTAGTTAAATTTGTAGAAAGAGAATCTTACAGGGCCCCATCAAAAGCTCTTCCCACTTCGCTATGGGCCTTACACTATCACCAAGGTTGTGGGTAGCAATTTTTTTGATCTCAACACTCCACCCTTCCTTGGCTTGCACCCAATGTTTAATGTGGATCACCTTCGGCCATATTTTTCACTATTATTGGACACCTCATAGATCGTAGAACAATTGACGCCAACAGAGCTCAACCCTGACTACATGGAACATGAATCCACTAGTCATATAGTGGACACACAGGTTAAGGGCACTCACAAGGAGAGGATCCAACTTTATCAGGTTGTCAAGGTATGGCAATTCCTATACCAAGGCAAGTGGATGACCCTAGGACAAATTCAACAAAAGTTTCCTCACCTGATGGGGGAACTCAATGCAATCGAGACCATTTCTTCCTAAGGGGAGAGGATTGATATAGGTGGATATTGGAGGCCACCCACCTATTCCAACTGGCTCCTCTTGACAATTTTTAGTTCAGGATGTTCTTCTATACTTCTTTGTAATTATGGGTTCTACACTTTCGGGGTTGTTTGAATCCCTACACATATTTCAAGAGGAGAGTGGTGGCCTCCTGGCATAGATCCCCTTTCCTCCAAAGGGTTTCTTGACCTCCTGGTCTTGGATCATTTGAAATATTGAGTCAGAGTGACTCCTTGTGTCCCTATGGGCACAAGAAACTACTCTACCCACACACACAGGTCTCTTTGGCAAGTGAACACGGCTATGATCATGGGTCTATATATTTGCGATTCAGACTTCGAGGATATCCCGAATCCTTCCCTCATCTTTTACCAAAGAATTCTTTTCCGAGTTCTAAACTCCCACCATGCATATTTTCAGAGTCATCGGCCCCACTATGGTTTGGACTTCACGACCTCGTGAAACTCTAGGCCTTCCTCCCACAGATCTCCAAACTTTTGATTCTCGAACTCCTTAATCCGTTGCCATGTTCCCCTCTCATGAACAACGACTGAAATCCATTTGCGACTTCAAAATTCGCGACTTCAAACTTCACGACTTCAGACTTCGCGACTTCGGACTTCGCGACTTCACTTTCGTCAAGCCTTCATACTTTTCAAACTCTGAAGTGTTGAATCACTTCATGGCTATCCTCTATGTAGCTTTCCTAGATATTGTGGTATGGAATTGTTCACCTGCCTATGAAAACGAATCTCGTTTACTGAATTTCAATGATGACTTTAGAGACTTCATCCCTTGAAGATTTCCACCACTCTCACTCTTGAGCTTTAACTTCCTCAAGTTCCTCTGGTTCCTATGAACACTTTCTTCAACACTTAGTCGAATTCTTGATCTGTGCACACCTTGCAACATATTTTCATCCACATCTTAACTTCTCCTTGTGTATGGATTCACACTCCTTGTGACTGCTCTCCAACCACTTTTGTCTCTCGTGATTGAAATCACTCTATCCCTTATGAGATTTTGAGTTTGAACTCTATTACGCACTCCTTGTGGACATCAATGCACTCCTTGCACATGTACAAATTCTTGTTATATCTTCTGAGCTTCGAGTCAAAACAGACTCAGTCATGCACCCCTTGAGGACACTATGCACACCTTGCACTCACTCAAAGAAGAGAAACAATTGAAACTTGTTCACTCTTCCCAGGGACTCGTACATTTAACAATGCAAATGCAGTCATGGATTTAAGAACAAGAAATAACAGAGAGTTCAAAAATGACAGAGAGTCTACCATTCATTGAGACAGACACCTAACAACACACATTTGGGACAATATATTCCTCTATTATAGTCATCCAACTGAAAATTACATACATTCATACAACATTTCTCTGTATCTTCTCCTAGCTCTTAGCTTACAATGGAAATCTACACGTTAGATTTATCCACCTCTCTTCGGCAACAATAGAAATCTTTATACAAAGGGAATCTCTTGAGTTCTTCCCTCCAACTACTCTATGATATCTTATCAGAAATAAATGTTATCAACTACTTAACATTTATTACAATAAATATCGAGTCAGACAGATAAGAGCGCAAGATCCAGATCTATATTGCAATCCAATTCATAAAACAAAATACCTTCCCCATCAATCTTATGTGATGGCTCAGCCTCTGATCATTAAATATGTTCATAACTCAAAAATGTTTTGTCATATATTACATTAATACATTGATATTTGATATTTAAAACATTTCAAAATATGCGCTAGTGCACCCAGCTGTCCTTCACGGTTTTGCTTTGTTGGAGATGCTCCCGCATCATACTCCCTTAGGTGAAAAATTCATGGACTCTTGTCCATGAGCTCCTACACCAATATTCCATGCTTCTGGATCTCTGCTTCACCAATCCAACTAGCGTCTTCTATTGGTCATCCTTTCCACTTTACCAAATATTCGAATTATGTCTTCCTTTTGGTCTTCTTACCAACTCGTTTATCTATGATATTTTCCACCTACTGCTTCTCTACTACAGGCATCTATTTCTCCCATTGGATCCTCCTTTGATCTTTAGATATTTCGGCTCCCATCCTCCTTGTAAGGATACAAGTCTACAGTGTTGAATATGGGTGATAGTCCCACATCTTCTAGCACCTCCAATTCATAAGCATTCTCTCCAAACCTCCTCAGGATTTTACACGACCATATCTTTTTCAACTTTAGCTTATTGTATGTTCCCCTCGGGAATCTTTCCTTTCTTATATGTTCTAGAACTTGATCTCCAACTTCAAATTCAAGTTTCCTCTTGTGTTGATCAGCTCTACGCTTGTATTCATTGCTACACTTCTTCAACTGCTCCTTGATTTGATTGTGAAGTTCCTGCCTCTCTGCAGCAAAGTCTTCAGCTCACACGCTCCTAAATTCACTCTTCTTTAGGTCTCTTAACTTCAACACTCCTCTCAGATTTATTCCATACATGATTTGAAATGGACTTTTCCCAATGCTCCTACACTGAGTCATTATATGCAAGCTTGGCTTGTGCTAGAATATGATCCCACTCACTATGGTGTTCAGTGACCAAACTCCTTAGCAAATCTTCTAAACTTGTATTCACCACTTCGGTCTATCCATCCATTTGTGGATGATATGTAAAACTAAAAGACAACTCTGTCCCCAACTTTTTTCACAATTTCCTCGAGAAATGACCAACAAATTTGGTATCCCTATATGAAACTATACTCCTGGGAAATCCATGGAGTCTCACAACCTCTTTGAAAAACAAATTTGCAACATGCATTGCATCACTAGTCTTCTGGCATGGGATAAAGATTGCCATCTTCGAAAATCTGTCCACCACCACAAATATGGAATCACTTCCTCTCTGTTTCCTTAGAAATCCCAACATAAAATCCATGCTTATTGCATCCAAAGGCCTCTCTGGAGTAGGTAATGCGTGATACAATCTAGTGATTTGTTTCTTCCCCTTGGCATACTGACAAATCTTACAACTGTTCAAAAATCTCTTCACCTCTGCTCTCATACCTGGCCAATAATATGAACCGATTAATTGGGAAAATGTTTTTTCATGGCCGAAATGTTTGGCTAGGCCGAAATGTTTGGCTAGGCCTCCACTATGATTTACCTTCATCAAATTCTCCCTCATCGAGCATCTTGGTATGAAAAATTGACATCCTTTGAACAACAACCCATATTGAATAAGATATGCATCCCACTGGCTTCTGTCTCTGAGAACAGGATTCTCACACACTTCATATGCCTCTCCAAAATATGGATCACTGTAGTACATTTCCTTAAGGTGGTCAAACCCCAAGGTCTTGACTTGAAATTCCTGCAGAACCAAAATTCTCCTGCTCAATGCATCAACAACCTCGTTAGCATTTCCAGAAATGTGTTTAATGACAAAAGTGAAATTTTTCGTAAACTCTATCCACTTAGCATGTCTCTGGTTGAACTTCTCTTGTCTAGTTATGAATTGCAATGTGTGATTATCGCTATACAAAACAATCTCCTTCAGTACGAGATAGTGCCTCCATTTCTTCAAAGATTGAATTATGGCATATAACTCATTATCGTATGTGGACTACTTATTTTTAGCTTCATTCAACTTCTCGCAAAAATATGCAATAGGTTTGTTTTATTGACTTAAGACCGCTCCAATTTCAACTCCACTCGCATTGCATCTTACCTAAAATGTCTTTCTGAAATCCGGAAAAACCAGAATCAGTTGTTCTTTTATTTTCTCCTTCAATATGTTGAAGCTTCTCTCAGCCTCTTCTGTCCATTTGAAAGACTTGTGTCTTTTCTTGACTATATCCATCATTTGAGCACTAATCCCACTAAAATTTCTGATGAACTTACGATAGAAACTTGTTAATCCATGGAAGATTCTTACCTCAAAGATATTTTTTGGCGACGACCATTCTCTAATTGCTTTCACCTATTCGGGATCCATATTCAATTCATTTGAAGAAATGAAAAAACCCAAGTAAATGAGTTATGTTTTCATGAAAGATGAATTTTTTAGATTAATCAACAACTTATCTTGCTACAACCTGTTCATCACCAATGTCAAATGTTTCAAATTCTCCTCCTTTGTCTTTCTAAATACCAATATATCCTCCAGATATACAATCACCAACTTACCAATGAAATATTTTAATACTTCGTTCATCAGTCTCATAAAATTACTCGAGGCGTTCGTTAAGCCAAATGTCATAACAAGCCATTCGTACAACCCTTCATTTGTCTTGAATTTTGTTTTCCACTCACCACCTTCCCTCGTCCTTATCTGGTGATATCCACTTTTCAAATATATTTTTGAAAAATAGTTAGCCCCACTCAGGCAATCCATCAAGTCATCCATCCTTGGTAATGGAAATATCTATTTGATGGTGATCTTGTTTATAGCCCTCGAGTCCATACACATTCTCCATTCTCCATCCTCCTTTGAACTTAATACAGTTGGCACTACACATGAACTAAGGCTATCTCTGACCAATCCCTTGTCTAACAGATCTTGAACCTATCTCTTCACCTCCTCATTCTCTTGAGGTGCCAACCTGTACACTTCTTTATTCAGTAGGATTTCTCCTGGTATCAAGTCAATGTGATGGTTGATACTTCTGATAGGCGGCAATGAGTTTGGCAACTCATCCACTACAATGTCAGCAAAATTCTCTCACAGTTCCTGAACATCCTCAGGAAAATATTCCATTGAAGTACTGGTAAGGATAACCCTCGACTTCCTCACTACTACAAACTTCATCTCCTGTTCCTTCTTTACTTCATTCAAGAGTTCCTTGCCACTCATGAGGTGTATGCACGCACTAGCTTCATCTTTCACCTTATTTTCCTCAATTGGCAGCAACATGTCTGTTCTACCATTATTATATAAGGTTTATGTATTCCTCCTCCCATCATGAATAACATTCTTGTCATAATGCCATGGTATTCCCAACAAAACATTCAACAGACATCCATGGGAATTACATCACACATAATTTCATCTCTATATCCTCATATTTTAAATTCGACCAGGCATTGTTGAGTGATTGTTATCTGATGACCTTTCTGCAACCATGAGACCTTATAAGACGTTGGATGTGCATTCGTCTCTATCTCTATCTTCTCCACCATCTCTGTGGATACTAATTTTTCGGTGCTCCCACTATCAATTATCACCTTGCAAACCCTGTCCTTCGCTTTGCAGGTTGTCTTGGACAAATTGTTCCTTTGCATTGGATGTTCAATTTCTAGCTCTAGCTTCAAAAGAACCTTCTTCATCATCAATGATTTCCCATCCTCTGCACCTTCTTCCTCAACATATCACTTATGCACTTTTGAAATGTGAGCTTCACCTCCTTTCTTCCTCTCAGGACAATCCCAAGACATATGTCTTATTTTTCCACAGGCATAACACCTTACTTCTCCTCATCTACCTCTTCCTCTTCCTCTCGGTAAAGAACTTCTACCACCACTCTGCCTTCCTTGGGAACTTCCTCCTCTCTCAGAGTGACTATGTGGTTTCTCTGCCTCATCTTTGGTCTTTTGTGCTTTATCCTGGGAATCTCCCTTGCCTCCGTTCAAACTTCGACCTTTGTTTTCTTGACTTTGCTTCCTGGCCAACTTCTCTTCTACCTTCAACACCATTTGATACACGTCCTCTACTGTCTTGACTATTGCCATGCTGATTTCATCTTGGATATCATATATTAGGCCATTAATGTATATGGAAACTTTCTCTTCCTCTCTCTCTCTCTGTCCAGCTCTAATGTTCAATTTGTAGAACTCTTCTGTGTAATCCTTCATAGTCAATCCTCCCTGTCTCAGTTTTTTAATCCTCCTGAAAAAACTTATCTGGTAATCCTTGGGTATGAATTTTTCCTTAAGATTGGCTACCATTCAATCCCAAATATTGATATTTTGCTTGCCTTTGCTCCTCCTGTCGACCTGCAGTTCATCTCACCATAGTGTTTCATGTCCTTTCAACCTAGTGACAACATGTCTTACCTTTTTCTCCTCTTCAACGTCCTCATAGTTGAAATACTTGTCCATTTCTCTTATCCAATCAATCAATTCTTTTGTGTCTAAATTTCCTTCATACATAGGGATGTCAATCTTCGCTCTAGCACCCAATTTGACAACCTCTTTTAGCAAGCATTCCTCCATAACATCCTCATCCACAACTTCTTCGACTTCTACTTCTTAATTTTTTTCCTTGATGACGTCTCCAGCATCAGGTGCTCTCCTTTGTGTTGTCTCCATGGCATCTGACCTCGCATGTAATTCTCTCATATCCATTTCCATATCTCTGTTGGCTACGGGTGGCTCAACATGTCTTCTCAGCAACATTGTTATGATGCTCCTGATACCTCTTGTCGATATCAATTTACCTCCCCACATACACAATTCAATTATATACTCTCTCTGATACAACTTATGGCGTAGACTCCCTTCCCTCCAAAGGGCTTCTCGACCTCTCGGTATTGGATCATTTGAAATATTGAGTCAAAGAAACTCCTTGGGTCCTTGTGGGTACCCGAAACTACTCTACCCACAAACATAGGTCTCTTCCGCAAGTGACCATGGCTCTAACCATGGGTCTATATATTCATGATTCAGACTTCGGGGATATCCAATATCCTTCCCTCAACTTTTCCTGAAGCGTTCTTCTCCGAGTTTTGAACTTCCACCACATGTCCTTTCAGAGTTGTCGGCCCCACTATGGTTCAAAATTCACGACCTCACAAAACTCTAGGCCTTCCTCCCACATATCTTTGAAGTTTCGATTCCCGAACTCCTTAATCTGTTGCCACGTGCCCCTCTCGCGATCAACAACTGAAATCCATTCACGACTTCACTTTCGTCAAGCCTTCAAACTTTCCGAACTCCGAAGTGTTGAAGCACTACATGACTATCCTCCGCGTAGCTTTCCCAGATCTGGCAGTCTGGAATCGTTTGCCTCCCTCCGAGAATGAATCTCGTTTAGTGAAGTTCAGTGATGACTTTAGAGACTTCGTCCCTTGAATATTTCCATCGCTCTCCCTCCCGATCTTTAACTTCATTGGGTTCCTCTGGTTCCTCTGAACACTTTATTCAACACTTAGTCGAAATCTCGATCTCTGCAAACCTTGCAAATGATTTTCATCCACAACTTAACTTCTCCTTGTGGATGCCTTCGCACTCCTTACGATGATTCTCCAACCGCTTTTGTCTCTCGTGATTGAAATCACACTATCCCTTCTAAAATTTCAAGTCTGAAAACTTTTTTACACACTCCTTGCACACGTACAAATTATCGTTATCTCTTCTGAGCTTCAAGTTGAAATAGACTCAGTCACGCACCCCTTGCAGACACTATGCAAACCTTGCACTCACTGAAGGAAGAGAAACAATTGAAACTTGTTCACTCTTCATAGGGACTCATACATTTAACAATGCAAATGCAGTCTTGGATTTAACAATAAATAACAAAGAATTCAAAGGATTATTCTAGTTCCTCAAATATGGCCCTAAAGACGATTTCGGTGGACCAAGCATGTTGGGATTGGACGGGGAGGCACTGAAGCCATTGAAAGGAAAATAATCTTAGACTACAGTAGTAAAGAAGAAAATAAATTCTTCCACGGTCAACGGTGACAAGAAGTTGAAACTGTAATCCAAGCTATAAATGTATTGTTTTTGTATCTTCTTATGTAAGAAATTTGTCAAAATGTTCTCATGCAAGAAATTTTGGAATGCAACTAGTTGTGTTAGAGTCTCCA
>SNQJ01S0018966.1:278248-288690 GCA_010110895.2 Picea sitchensis
CATTATAAATTTTGAAAAACTACTCATGCACAAGAACAATGTGCTCTCTACAATTGTACAATATTAAAACAAAATTCTACCATTTAGGTACTCAACACCTACACTAACATAAGCATATGCATTATATTTTGCATGAAAAATTACATACATTGTTAGAAAAAATGAATTTTTACATAATTGTACACACTTTACATATATAAAAAAAATATGTATTTAGAAAGCTAGCTCAATTTCCTACATTTCGTCTTTTTACACCATATTGTAATTTGTTGTGAAATGACCTTGAATCATCCATCCAAGTTAATATATTATTATTTTTCCATGTTTTCATTGTCACTAACACATCATGAGAGACCATCATTAGCTTGCACTCAACCATAGAATATTTTTTTCCATATAATATAAGGATTTCATGATCCGTACTACCCATTTCTCCACTCAAGTTCCACTTACAAATACAATCAGATTTGGGGCCGAAGTACTTGTAGTAAGTGACTACGCCGAATTTTTCACCATTTAATGTGATGGTTATAACCATATGGCAAGTACCTAGTACAATTACTTATGTTTTTGTACATTAACTTTACTTTCAGATTATTTGAATTTTTTTGTTTTAGGGAATCAAGAATTTTTTGGAGACCATCTTTGTTCTTTGCCAATAACACAACATCATCCACATAGATCAATAACAACAAAACATATCCTTCTACATGTATGCCTCCTATGCCATTCTTCTTGATTCAACCTTATAAGTAATCTAGGAATATGACAAATAATGTAGGAGTGAGGAGATATCCTTCTTCCTGTCCTATCATTTATGGGTAACCCCAATTTCATTTTCAAATAAATGGAAATCAACTTCTCTCCATTCGATGGGAATTCCTACTTTCTCCATTAGTTCCCAATATTTTATTTGATTCACTATATCAAAGACTTTATAAAAATTGACAAAACAATGATAAGTACTATGACCTTTCTCTTGGTATTTCTTGGAAACAACCTTTAAGAGTTAGAAGGCGATTAATGGTTGAATTCTTTGGCTAAAATCCACCCTAAGAAAGAGTTACCACAATGTTTTCATAAACCCACTTACTTATTTTCCTCTTTGGAATGGTGCTAAATAGCTTGGAGAAGAGGCTACTACTCATGAGAATTGTTTAATGTATTACATTATCTATATTGTTGCCTCTATGAAATTATGTCACATTGCTAACCTAAAAGTATAAAGGAAGCCCGTGTTATATGGATTAATTGGATATATTCTAGAAGAGTGCATGCAAAGGTAGAACTCACCATTTGATCATTTCTATTGCTAGACCATGAGGGTGAAATGTATTTCCATTAGCAAGATGCATGATTCTTTATTTTATATCTTCTTGAAATAACCTCTATTTATTTTTTATATATAGCCATATTGGAATCATTTCCCTTCATTTATTTTCCATAAAATTCACCTACATATACAAACATTTCTTCCTCATTTATCTCATTTCAATATTATTTTTTAAATATATATAAGTTTTCTTTGTGGGGTTTTCTCTTGTGATCTTAAAAGCATCCCTCTTGCACTGTAATAGAGAATTTGTTTTAAGCTCTTGTTCTTTTCTTTGTATAATATTTTCAACTGCTATTTATTTTTTTTCAATTTTATCCACCCTTTTATGTGAAAATTGAATGGGAATAGAAGGGAGAATATTCATCCCAAAATTCTCCATTTTGTAAATTGTTCTCTCTTATGATACCAAATAGTCCACTACAGTCATTTGATTTGGAAAGTGCGTCCCATGTCTCAATAAAATGTGAAGTCTATTTTTTTTTATTTTTTATTTTTATACTAGGGGAATCGGTAACAACGGCAGTATCGTACTTGCGTGACACGGGGTCGAATCCTGTCGGATTCCTTATAACCCCTAGGGAGAAACGCACAGCCTGCAAGCATGCCCTCCGAGTAAATCGGGGTGAGAATCGACCTTGAGACCTCATTTTACATAGTTCCTTCCATTTACACGGCACATGCCAATCGGTCTACACCCCTGCGGGCTAAAAGTTGAAGGACATGGGGGTGGGCTTTGATCCACTTATGTGTGCACGGGTCACAATACCATTTATTATAGTATCTCTGGGTGAAACCACACGTTCGACCACTACCTCAAAGTGTCCCCATGGCTCCAGGTAAAGCCCTCATGAGAATTGAACCTTGCCAAACGGTGAAAAACTCCTCGCTTTCCACCATTAGATCCAACCCCTTTGGGAAATGTGAAGTATATTTCATGATGTCTCTTGTATATACTAAAATACTTTATCAACCCTTCTCTCTTAATTCATCCATCTTAATTTCTTCAATCCACGTTAGATATCTACTCTCTATGAACATATTTTCTTTCATGCAACCTATTCTAGCATTAAGTTCTAGCAATAAATTATTACTCCCACTTGTAAAACTTTTGAAATATCCTTTGCCAAGTATATATAAGGCTCATCATGGGATATGATAAAAATAAGTACTCCACATACGACAATGAGTTATATGCCATAATTCAAGCTTTGAAGAAATGGAGGCACTATCTCATACTGAAGGAGTTTGTTTTGTATAGTGATAATCACACTTTGCAATTCATAACTAGACAAGAGAAGCTAAAACAGAGACATGCTAAGTGGATAGAGTTTATGAAAAATTTCACTTTTGTCATTAAACATATTTCTGGAAATGCTAACGAGGTTGTTGATTCATTGAGTAGGAGAATTTTGGTTCTACAGGAATTTCAAGTCAAGACCTTGGGGTTTGACCACCTTAACGAAATGTACTACAGTGATCCATATTTCGGAGAGGCATATGAAGCGTGTGTGAATCCTGTTCTCAGAGACAGAAGCCAGTGGGATGAATATCTTATTCAAGATGGGTTGTTGTTCAAAGGATGTCAATTTTGCATACCAAGATGCTCGATGAGGGAGAATTTGATGAAGGAAAATCATAGTGGAGGCCTAGCCAAACATTTCGGCCATGAAAAAACATTTTCCCAATTAATCAGTTCATATTATTGGCCAGGTATGAGAGCAGAGGTGAAGAGATTTGTGAACAATTGTAAGATTTGTCAGTATGCCAAGGGGAAGAAACAAATCACTGGATTGTATCATGCATTTCCTATTCTAGAGAGGCCTTGGGATGAAATACGCATGGATTTTTTGTTGGGATTTCTAAGGAAACAGAGAGGAAGTGATTCCATATTTGTGGTGGTGGACAGATTTTCGAAGATGGCAATATTTATCCCATGCCAGAAGACTAGTGATGCAACGTATGTTGCAAATTTGTTTTTTAAACAGGTTGTGAGACTCCATGGATTTCCCAAGAGTATAGTTTCATACAGGGATACCAAATTTGTTTGTCATTTCTCGAGGAAATTGTGAAAAAAGTTGGGGACAGAGTTGTCTTTTAGTTCTACATATCATCCACAAATGGATGGATAGATCAAAGTGGTGAATACAAGTTTAGAACATTTGCTAAGGAGTTTGGTCACTGAACACCATAGTGAGTGGGATCATATTCTAGCACAAGTCGAGCTTGCATATAATGACTCAGTGTAGGAGCATTGGGAAAAGTCCATTTCAAATCATGTATGGAATAAATCTAAGAGGAGTGTCGAAGTTAAAAGGCCTAAAGAAGAGTGAATTTAGGAGCACAGGAGATGAAGACTTTGTTGCAGAGAGGCAGGAACTTCACAATCAAATCAAGGAGCAGTTGAAGAAGTGTAGCAATGAATACAAGCGCAGAGCTGACCAACACAGGAGGAAACTTGAATTTGAAGTTGGAGATCAAGTTCTAGCACATATAAGGAAGGAAAGATTCCCGAGGGGAACATACAATAAGCTAAAGTTGAAAAAGATAGGGTCGTGTAAAATCCTGAGGAGGTTTGGCGAGAATGCTTATGAATTGGAGGTGCTAGAAAATGTAGGAATATCACCCATATTCAACACTATAGACTTGTATCCTTACAAGGAGGATGGGAGCCGAAATATCTGAAGATCAAAGGAGGAGCCAGTGGGAGAAATAGATGCATGTAGTAGAGAAGTCGTAGGTGGAAAAGATCATAGATAAACGAGTTGGTAAGAAGACCAAAAGGAAGACATAACTTGAATATTTGGTAAAGTGGAAAGGATGAACAATAGAAGACGCCAGTTGGATTGGTGAAGCAGAGATCCAGAAGCATGGAATATTGGTGCAGGAGCTCATGGACAAGAGTCCATGAATTTTTCACCTAAGGGAGTATGATGCGGGAGCATTTCCAACAAAGCATAAGCGTGAAGGACAGCTGGGTACACTAGCGCATATTTTGAAATGTTTTAAATATCAAATATCAGTGTATTAATGTAATATATGACAAAACGTTTTTGAGTTATGAACATATTTAATGATCAGAGGCTGAGCCATCGCATAAGATTGATGGGGAAGGTACTTTGTTTTATGAATCGGATTGCAATACAGATCTGGATGTTGCACTCTTATCTGTCTGACTCGATATTTATTGTAATAAATGTTAAGTAGTTGATAACATTTATTTACAATAAGATACCATAGAGTTGTTGGAGGGAAGAACTCAAGAGATTCCCTTTGCATAAAGATTTCTATTGTTCCCGAAGAGAGGCACATGAATCTAATGTGTAGATTGCCATTGTAAGCTAAGAGCTAGGAGATACAGAGAAATGTTGTATGAATGTATGTAAGTTTCAGTTGGATGAATATAATAGAGGAATATATTGTCCCAAATGTGTGTTGTTAGGTGTCTGTCTGAATGAATGGTGGACTCTCTGTTATTTTTGAATTCTCTATTATTTCTTGTTCTTAAATCCATGACTGCATTTGCATTGTTAAATGTACGAGTCCCTGGGAAGAGTGAACAAGTTTCAATTGTTTCTCTCCTTTGAGTGAGTGCAAGGTGTGCATAGTGTCCTCAAGGGGTGCATGACCGAGTCTGTTTCGACTCGAAGCTCAGAAGATATAACACGAATTTGTACATGTGAAAGGAGTGCATTGATGTCCACAAGGAGTGCGTAATAGAGTTTTCAGACTCAAAATCTCAGAAGGGATAGAGTGATTTCAATCACGAGAGACAAACGTGGTTGGAGAGCAGTCACAAGGAGTGCGAAGCCATCCACAAGGAGAAGTTAAGATGTAGATGAAAATATGTTGCAAGGTGTGCATAGATCGAGATTTCTACTAAGTGTTGAAGAAAGTGTTCATAGGAACCAGAGGAACCCGAGGAAGTTAAAGCTCAAGAGGGAGAGTGGTAGAAATCTTCAAGGGATGAAGTCTCGAAAGTCATCACTGAAATTCAGTAAATGAGATTCGTTTTCATAGGAAGGCGAACGATTCCATACCACCATATCTAGGAAAGCTACATAGAGGATAGCTGTGAAGTGATTCAACACTTCAGAGTTTGGAAAGTTTGAAGGCTTGACGAAAGTGAAGTCACGAAGTCTGAAGTCACGAATTTTGAAGTCGCAAATGGATTTCAGTCGTTGATCATGAGAGGGGCACATGAAAACGGATTAAGGAGTTTGAGAATAAAAATTTTGGAGATCTGTGGGAGGAAGGCCTAGAGTTTCGCGAGGTCGTGAAGTACAAACCATAGTGGGGCCGACGACTCTGAAAAGATGCATGGTGGGATTTTAGAACTCGAAGAAGAATTCTTCGGTAAACGATGAGGGAAGGATTCAGGATATCCTCGAAGTCTGAATCGCAAAGATATAGACCCATGATCATAGCCATGGTCACTTGCCAAATAGACTTTTGTGTGTGGGTAGAGTAGTTTATGGTGCCCACAGGGACCCAAGGAGTCTCTCTTACTTACTATTTCAAATGATCCAAGACCGGGAGGTCAAGAAACCCTTTGGAGGGAAGGGGATCTATTCCAGGAGGCCACCACTCTCCTCTTGAAATATGTGTAGGGCTTCAAACAACCTCGAAAGTGTAGAACCTATAATTACAAAGAAGTACAGAAGAATGTCTTGAACTAAAAATTGTCAAGAAGAGCCAGTTGGAATAGGTGGGTGGCCACCAATATCCACCTAGATCAGTCCTCTCCCCTTAGGAATAAATGGTCTCGATTTCATTGAGTTCCCCCATCAGGTGAGGAAACTTTTGTTGAATTTGGCCTCGGGTCATCCACTTTCCTTGGTGTAGGAATTGCCATACCTTGACAACCTGATAAAGTTGGATCCTCTGCTTGTGAGTGCCCTTAACCTGTGTGTCCACTATATGACTAGTGGATTCATGTTCCATGTAGTCAGGGTTGAGCTCTATTGGCATCAATTGTTCTAAGATCTCTGAGGTGTCCAATAATAGTGAAAAATATGGCCGAAGGACATCCACATTAAACATTGGGTGCAAGCCAAGGAAGGGTGGACTATTGAGATCAAAAACATTTCTACCCACAACCTTGGTGATAGTGTAAGGCTCATAGTGAAGTGGGAAGAGCTTCTGATGGGGACTTGTAAGATGCTCTTTCTACAAATTTAACCAGACCTTGTCTCCAACTTGAAGCTAGTGCGGTACCCTATGTTGATCATGGTGCTTCTTGTATTTAGCATTGGCTTTCTACAAAATCTCATGGACCTGTTGGCGGATCCGTTGAATCCACTCAATGAATCTGGTTTATTTTTCAGTTTCACACTGAACATGGGAAGTGTATGTCTGTGTGGTTTCAAGAGGTAGTGCAACATCAATGGGACCCAAGGGTTGGAATCCCATCCCCACCTGAAAATGGCTATGGTCAGTGGAGCTATGAAGAGCCCTGTTGTTACTATGTTTAACATAGGGGAGACTCTCATCCCATGTATGTGGATTCTTAGAGTTGTACATGTGAAGGATGTGCACAATCATCCTATTGACGACCTATGTTTGGCCTTCTATTTGGGGGTGGAAAGTAGTGCATTTAATGAACTTGGTGTCCAATGGTGACTGGAGAATCGACCAAAATGTGATGAGGAACCTATTTTCCCGATTAGAGATGATGGATTAAGGTATCCCAAAATGGTCCCACACTCGTTCGAGGAAGATCTTGGCAGTATCTTCCACTATGATGTTCTTCTTACAGGCTATGAGGATGGCCATATTTGAAAACCAATCAATGACCACAGATACACAATCATTGCCTTTCTTGGTGGATAGAAGGCCAGACATGCAATCCATTCAAATGGATTCCCAAGGATTCTTGGGAGTAGGAATAGGGGTGTATAATCCTTTCTTCTTGATGGTTGTCTTGGAAATGGAAGATGAAGTGCAAGATATGATATACTTGCTGACGTCCTGTCAAATTTTTGGCCAATAAAATGTTTCTGTAGAATGACCACAATTTTCTCCATGCCAAAATGTCTCTCCATCAGACTATAGTGGGATTCCCAAATCAGCTTTTCATGCTCTCTTGTAGGAACATAAATATGGCCTAGATGGAATAAAAGTCTATCCTAAAGGTGAAAATCGGTGACATACGCATTTCTACCCAAGAGCTGATAGGTGGTGGCAAAGTCTGTATCTTTCTAATAAAGTCGGGGCCACTCAAATTCCTCATGCCCACGAGAATGGATCATAATGGTGATTGTAGCCATGGGAGGTCGATTGAGATAGTCATTGACATGATTTGTTCTCCCTGTCTTATACTTGATGTTGATATGGAATTTTTGTAGGTAGGTGGACCACTTCTGATGGCGGTCGTTCTGCAACTTCCCCTGTGTTTGTATGAACTGCAGAGGCTTGCAATCAATGTGGATGATCGTCTCCTTTCCTAGAATGTATTGTTTCCATTGATGACAGACTTGTATAATGGAATAAATTTCATTGTCATAGATGGGGTATTTATAGACAATTTCTGAGAGTGTCTCACTATGGTATGCCACTATATTATTATGTTGAGTGAGAACTGTGTCTATAGCATAGTCAGATGCATGAGTCTCAGTATCGAACGGTTGTTGTACATCAGGCAAGTAGAGTACTAGAGTTTAGCACAAGTGATTCTTTATATCAACAAATTATCATTGTTGTTCCTTCCCCCACATGAAATTTTCCCTACCACCTCTCTTGGTCACTTTTTTGAGGGCCCATGAAATATGGGAGAATCCCAACATGAACCATCAGTACAATTTGGCCAGTCCCAAGAAGCTCTGAATCTCAATTAGTGTGGTTGGGGCTCGACAGTCACAGATGACTTGGATCTTAGTTGGATCAACATGTACCCCATGCTCATCAACAGTGTAGCTCAAGTATTTGACCTTGTTCATGCCAAATGATCATTTTTCTAAGTTGGAATATAGCTTGTGCTACCGNAGAGTGCTCAAAACTAGCTGAATATGCAGCATGTGCTCCTCCCAAGTTCTGATGAAGATGACGATGTCATACAAATATACCACCACAAAAGAGTTGGTGAAGGGTCTCAATACATCATCGATCAACCTCATGAAAGTGGTTGGTGCATTTGTTAATCCAAAGGGCATGACCAACCATTCGAAGAGACCTTATTTAGATTTGAAAGTTGACTTCCATACATCAGTTGGATCGATGGGAACCTAGTGGTAGCCAGACTTTAGTTCAATCTTCCTGAAGAAATTTTCCCCCTTGAGTTGGTCAAGAAGGTCATCAATTATAGCAATTGGGTACCGGTTCCTGACTATGATTTTGTTTAATGATCTGTAATTAATGAAGAATCATCAGGTCTCCTCCTTCTTCTGCACCAGTAAAATTGGGCTTTCATAAGGGGAGGAGTTGGGTCTGATGTGCCCATTTTGAAGAAGCTCTTGGATTTGACACTAGATTTCATAATTTTCCATCAGTGAGTGACGATATACTGGTCCATTAGGAATAGATGCATCAGGGGTTAGATCAATTGGATGTTTGACTTGGGAGTGCGTCGGTACCCCGGTGGCTGAGGAGAAGATGTCTTTGTACTCTTCCATGATCTCGTCCACTTGCTTATGTTGCAAAGAGAGAATCTGTGTAGAGTCCACATATGTGGCAATGATCTTATTCTTGCTGTGAGCACATATCACAAAGAAGACGAACTTCCTGGTCTGTGAAATGACCTTACTGCTTTGCTTAAAAAAGATTAAATAAATAGTGGTAGGTGGAACTACCTATGGTATCCTGTACAATTGTCTACCCAAAGTAATAATAACACTACAGGGTCTAGACTCATACACAACATGATGCTTCCACAAATATGGTTGTCTTAAAAGAACATCACAAAATTCAAGGGGAGAAATATCACACAATACCTCATATTTGAAAGGCTTGATGTCGTAGGGAAAATGACATTGTTGGCTGACACAAAGATCTCTTCCTTGGCGAAGCCAACTGATGGTGTAGGGTTATGGGTGCGGTGTCTTCGATAGGTCCAACCACTTGAATACCTCTGATGAGATCAAGTTCTTATGACTACTGCTATCGACAATGAAATGAAGTAGAGCCCCCTTTACCCACATCTGTGAGTGAAAGAGGCATTGCCCTTCCTCTATTTCTTATGGTTCGCTTGGCTGGACTTTGGTGGTAGCGACAATGGCACTGGGTTCAACATCGATAATCCAATTTCCTCCTATATTTGATTCAGATTCAGGATTGAGCTCTGACTCGGAAGCCTTCAACTCAGCCACAAGTGACTGGTTGGAGCGACATTCTTTGATGTTGTGCTAAGGGATTTTATGGTATTCACAACATTTTCCTATGTCCTTCGTCTTCTCATTTTCCTACTTTTGTTTCATCTTGGATTGGTTGTCCTAAGAGTGACCATATTTTCTCTATCCCTTGTTGTGTGGGTTGGGGATGCCTTTACCCTACTTCCGCTGTGAGGAGTTTGTAGATCCAAACTCTCGCATTTTCTTCCTAAATTTATGCTCGATCTTGACAACATATCTATAATCCATACCCAATGAGGTGATTTCCAAAAAATCCATTTTCGTTTGAATGTATCTATGAAAACAACTACGGTATTTGAGCAATAGATGTCACTCAGAATCTGTGATACCCAATTTGGTGCACAGGGTATGGAAAATATTGGTGAAATCTGGTACTTTCTGGTCCCTTTCTTGACACAGGGTGGTCCATCTAGTGTATTGGTCCTCGTAGGTGCCAACATGGTAATATTTTTATTTAATGGCATCCTAGAAGGAATCCCATGTAGGGGAAACCACAAATATTTCATATTCCTCTATGTCCCTTTGCTCAGAGTAAGTATCCCACTAGTCCTTAACATGGGGGACAACCTTGAGGAGTGAAAAAGTAATATTTTCCCTATTAGAAAAATTCTTGACCGAAAAATACCCTTTGAGTATATTCAACCATTTATATACAACATTTGCATCTATCATTCCTTAAAATAATGGAATATCAAAACTTACTTGTACCTCGAAGGGGGTTGCATGGCCACTTGATGAAGATGTTTCTCCTGTGGGAAACCGCC
>SNQJ01S0018967.1:0-18099 GCA_010110895.2 Picea sitchensis
AAGCCTCTTCGAGGGGGAAACCTCCTTTTACCCCACTTAAATGCTCAAGTACAAGATGATTCAAAATGAAAATGTCTCCTTGGTATATATAGGAGACTAGGAGGTATAATTACAACTAATGGCCTAAAGCCGACATAAATAAAGTAACATTACTAATCTAATATGCCCCAATTAAGGGTTAATGAGCAAGCCGACATAAATAAAATAACATTACTAATCTAATATGCCCCAATTAAGGGTTAATGAGCCAATATTAGGGCTTAACAGTCTCATAGCAAGATCAAGAGTCAGGTTTAGAGAGTCTGAAGAGACGACAAGAGGAAGGAGTCATGTTTTGATAAATAGGTTGTAATACTCGGTGATATGACCCAATTTTGTAAGTTGTTGAGATGTAGAGGTTCATGAGGGTAGATCTTGAGGGTTTGATCACAAGATGAGGAGCCTTGTGTGATCTAGTCTACCTCATAATATATCTTAACTCGAATGAGAATGAGTTGTAAAGCACACGATGCTGTGGTTTTGTAAATTCCATAATAGAAGAGATTGAGAGACAGATCTTTGTGGACGTAGCCTAGAAGGGGGTGAACCATGGTAAAACTTGTGTTATGTGATTGAATTCTTGTGTTTCTTTTACTGGTTATGAGTAGATATTATTACGATGAATGAATGAGATAAGTACATTACATGCATAATTGGGAATGACAGTTTATTTCTTTAATAAGTTAAATAGAACTCTCAGTGCACACTTCTCATATATCTATTCAATCCTGGACTGCAAACACCTGAGTATTGCAGTCACCCATTAAGACTATCTCAGGTGAGATTGCACAGTGCACTCTGTGCACTGCATCGCCTTCTGGTTTACCAAAAGGGCTGATAGTTTTACAGGATTTGTTTGAAACCCAGGATACTAAAACTCCATCAATCATGTTAAAGGTATAATGCAGGGAAATCTAAACCAATGTATGGTTATGTTGCCGGTTGGAACAGTATAGGATTGAGTAGATGGGATCTGTTAAAAGAGGGTAAGATCTGCGAAAGGTGGGTCAAAAGAATACCAAATCGAACGACAAAAAGGTGAGAAGAATGCACCGCTATAAGGGAATGTTGAGACCGTAGAATCCCACAAAAGTAGAGATCGAGAGCTAGTTGAAGACAAAGGAGATGAGATTTGTGCAGAAAGATAACATAAACCCTGGAGTAACATCATGCAAATACCTTAAGAAGTATGTGTTTACTGATCTGCATGAAGTATTTTTCTGTGATTTTCCACACTTATTGCAGGAGTGGATATTTAGGTTGAAGGATAACCATGCAATAAATCAGATCTGATAGTTAGAGTGGACCCGAATTCAGATTGAGCAGTTACAACAAGTGAATAACAAACTCACCGGCGTAGTAGAGTTTTGGCTTGACAGTATTGTAGTAGGCTTCATAAAAAAAATTGCAGTAGATACTGGGAAGTTGTATACTGCAGAGGAGAAATAATTTCTATGAGGGCGTCGAGGAAGGTATATTATATCATTGTATACTTATATTAATATATTTCTATATAACAAAGGTGTAATGACAATGGAGTTAGGCAACTAAACTTCCCTGCGTGCATGGGGGAAGGGGGGAAGCACTGACAAACTGAGGAAAAATGGAAGGAAAAGTGGATAAAGGAAAGAAGGAATAATCCTTGGACCCAATCATGATGGACGATGACCAGATCAAGCGGATCATGTCGACATATTGAAATACATGTAGTGGAGTACCCTACCAATACAAGGTGAACACCAAGAAGAGAGTCATGTCCGTGAGAGAAGGCTTGGCAAGTGATGAAGAGGAGGTAGAGGATCTATGTGCTATAGATTAGATTAAGGAAATCCTGCATGCAACATATGAGAGAAATACGAGAGGTCCAAGAGCATGAACCAAAGGTAGCAATCCTATCCATATTAATGTCAGTGTGGAACCCATAAACCCATGTGCGACTAACACACCAAAAAGCACACCACCATTTAGAAAACTGAATTTCAGGAGAAGGAAGATAGAAATAAGTACATCCACATAGGGGAAAACAACTGGAGGATCTAGTTCAGGAAGAATTAGTCAAGTATGTACACCATGCAGAGGTACTAGTTCAACATTCAGGATGGAAGGACATGATCCCACCATCAAGTTACCATAATTCAAAGGAGAAGCATTGGAGGACCTAGAAAAGAACTTGTTTATATATGAGAAGATCTGGAAAGGAAAACAGATCACAGACAAGGATACTAAACTTGAACAAATAGAAATTACACTAAGGGATCACTCACTGGATTGGTATATGAGTTTAGCTAAAAACAATCCACTAGGGACAACCAGAACAATTATGGATATCAAGAAATTGTTGATAAATCAATTTTAGAAGACAACTTCAGAGGATCAGTACATGAATGAGACAATAGAAATTAGATAGAAACCAGGAGAATTTGTATGGGATATTGACCAGAGATTCAAGCAACTGAAAGGAAAGTTGAAATATCTCATGACAGATATGCAACACAGGCACCTGTTCATCAATTCGTTATTACCACACTTAAAATATCCACTGTGACAACATAAGTTTCAGACACAGGAAGAGGCTCTGCAGGCATCCCTGCAATTGGAAGAAAACCAATATTATAAGACGTATCCATCTATCGAAGAGATGAAGGGGTATTTGAAGAACTTAACATTTAGCTAAACTAAAACAAAAGTAAGGACAAATGACAAGTCGTTTGGTGTACCACATGAAGGATGGAAGGATACCATAAGAATGAATGTCCAACATTTGCGTAGTACATGGAAGCGGGAATGCCAAATCCATTACCAACAAGAGGAATATGGTGAGAAATCTGTAAAAAACAAGGTCACGACCCATTTCATTGGCCAATGATGCAAAAATACCAGACAATCCCAAAGAGTTCATATTGAATATTTTGCAAGTCAGTGTGCCATGATGAAAAAGACTGTAGAACTATGGAATTGATGAGAAAGAGGACATCAGATGCATATAGGGTGCAGGAAGAAATGATGATCGAGCAAGTCGCACCTTAGTTTAACTAGGTACGAGTCCCATGCAACACTGCGCAACCGAAGTATAATACTGTGCAACAACCATATAATATCATGCAACCATTGTACAACACATCATTGCCTTAGTATAATATCATGCAGTACAATCAAGCACCTCAGTATAACGCACTGCAAGGAGATCAAGCTGGCTACATAGGCGGATGACAAGCAAGAGGAGGCTTTGGAAGAGGTAGAGGACTAGTGGTATGTCACAACTGTCAACAAGCAAGACACTATGCAAGAGAATTACCACTTTCACCAGTGACTTTCATGTATTGTCACGCATCGGATCATGACACCGAAGAATGTCCCACGTTATTAGGGAAAATCTAGGAAAATAGGAATCAAAACAATCAGAATGTTCAATGGATTTCAGTGGAAGCGAGGGATGACAGAAGAAACATCAACATAGTTATGAGTGGAGGAGATAAGAAAGGAAACGATGTAGTATGATAAGATCCATTACAACATCAATGGGTGAATAAGAATGTTGAACCAAGGAATAAGTTCGATGCGCAAAATGAGAAGGAAACATGTAAGAAATCCAAACAAGAATTTTTTAAGCAACACACTGTGTCGACTTCAACTGTGCAACAGAACAAGGAAGTACTAGAGTACGAGATGCCTCCATTGTTGGATCATACCAAAGAAATGCAGCCCCTAAGACAAATAAGTACAATCAAAGGATTTTTGCAATCATGCATAAAATTACTAAATGATCCATTCTCTGTCAAAATATTACAAAGTATGTTAGAAATATGTAGCATAGAGACAGAAGGAAAAATAGAATAGAAAAAAGTCAATCACTTACATACAAGGGGAAGAACAAGTAGGGATTTTAGGATGAATGCCAACATCGGAGATTTCAACATGGGATATATCATATTGGATCTAGGATCCAAAGTCAATGTATTACCCAAGAAGACATCACAATGTATGGGAGATCCCACACTAGGATATTCACTCATTTAGTTCAAACTAGCAAACCAACATAGAGTTATACCAATTGGGAGACTGAAAGGAGTGACAGTACACCTAGATGGAGTGCGCACTAAAGCAAACTTTGAAGTAATAGAGATAGTGGACAACACAACACCATATCCATCACTTCTCGACTTGGATTGAGAGTTTGATAACCATGCCATAATCAACTTAAAAACATGGAAAATGACATTTTATTCATAGGAATATAGGTTCATTGCACCATTAGACCCATCGGAAGGGGAGAGGTTTGTAGAGCCTACTTGCTTGGACTTGGAGGAAATAAACCAATTGTACAGGACAACTACGTGAGATGAGGATTACGTAAACCCAACTGCAGATGGGATACTTAGTTGGCAGAGCATCACTTCATCTACATCAGACTCCGATAAAACATTAGAGAACTGGAAACAGAGGCTACATGAAGTTTCCACAATAATATGAGTAAGAATAGACCACGCAGTAAGATGGGTAGGTACAAAGATAAGGGAACCACCTAGTTTCCAAGGGGTAAACAATATGGAAGCATTCTTGACACATTACAAAGATGAAGTGTTATAAAATCATATACTCTCAACACTCGATATAGCACTCAAGGCCACACTTGTAAGATGGTGTAGAACACACAAGGAAACAATCAAGGATTTGTACCAATGTAAGTGGTTACTGCGCATAAGGATTGGCGTAGAACAAAGAAGCAACCAACAACAGAAGTACGATGGACAGGGGGCACCAACAGAACACTTTTTGAAGTGAAGAGAACTGTGGAAAATGACACCGCCAGAGGAATGGTCTCATCATTTCATACATACCTTAGAAGGAATCCCAACAAACTAGTATACAGACCAAGAACTGCACAGAGGAACTATTAGATGGCCAATACTACAACAAAATTTTATAGTCACTTTCTCATTCGAGCATGAGAACCCCAACATAGATGTAACACTAAATAAGACAAGAGGGGTGATATTCATTCAGGAACCAAAAGTTGAACTCATAACAGAGGAACAACAACGGAACATACATACAGTGAAAGAACTATTGTCATGGTGCCATGTGCAAGAACAAGCATCAGATGAAGACGATCTGTGTGATATTTATATCGAGGAAGTAGAAGGCGAAAGATAAGTGGAAGTTCCACCTCTATAATCATAAGTAATTATTGCGATGATCAAGGTGAAGAAAGTCAACATTGGGACAACTGAGAATCCCAAAATGGCTAGCATTGGATATTACTAGGATGAGGAGATAGTGGAAATCACAATAGAGTTATTGTGTGAGTACAGTGACTTGTTCCCCACAACATTTAAATCAATGAAGGTAATAGAAGGAGAGCTAGGTGAAATGAAGATATCACTGAGAGTTGAGGAAATATCGATCAGACAACGACCATATAGACTAAATCTGATATATAAGAAAAAATTCAAAAATGAGATCGATAGGATGATCAAAGCCAGAATCATAAAACATGTGGAAGAATTGGAATGGATAAGATCGATGGTAGTTCAAAAGAAAAAACAAGGCGGGATAAGAGTATGCGTCAACTTGATGAAGTTGAACAATGCATGCCTACATGACCCGTTACCTACACCCTTCATGGATGAAGTGTTGGAGAAAATAGGAAGACAAGAAGTTTATTCATTCACCGACACATTTTCGGGATACCATCAGATCAAGATAGCACTAGAAGACAGATACAAGACCATGTTTTCTACAGAATGGGGATCCTACCAATACATGATCATGTTGTTTGGGTTGAAGAATGTACCAACAATATTTTCCAAAGTAGTCATAGATGCATTTAAGGAATTTATCAACCAATTTCTAGAAGTATACTTGGACGATTGGATAGTTTATAACCTGTTGAAAGACCATGTAGAGGTCTTGCGGCTGATGTTAGAAAGATGCAGGCAATGCCAGATATCATTAAACATCAAGAAGTGCATCTTTGGAACATCGTTTGGGATACTATTGGGCCGTATAGTATGCAAGCAAGGTTTACTAGTAGATCCTGCAAATATTGCAGTAATCGTTAACCTTCCACCACCAAAAAAAATTCATCAACTAAGAGCGACATTAGGACACACAAGATACTACAGAAAATTTATTAAAGGGTACATGCAGATCACTGCGCCAATGGAGAAATTGTTAAGGAAAGACACAAAGTTCTAGTGGAATGAGGATTATCAACACGGTCTAGATATGTTGAAAGAAAATATGGTAACAATGCCAATACTGGTATTCCCATACTAGGAGAATACATTCCATGTCCATGTAGATGCATCATCCATAGCACTTGGAGCTATTTTGGCATAGCCAAGAGAAAGAGATTTAGATCATCCTATAGCATTTTCTAGAAGAAAATTGTCAGAATCATAGTAGAACTAAAATACTACAGAGAGGGAAGGGCTAGCTATGGTCTACGCGTTGTAGACGTTTAGACATTACTTACTGGGAAAACATTTTAAGATGTTCACAGATCACTCAACCCATAAGTACCTAGTCAACAAGCCAATTTTTGGGGGGAGAATCTGTCAATGGTTACTATTGTTTCAAGAATTTGATTTTGAAGTAGTAGTCAAGCTAAAGAAGCTGAATGCAGGACCTGACCACCTATCAAGGGTCACGAATGGAGAGGAACCTACAAATTTAGAGGACAACTTTCTGGATGCACATTTATTTACAGTCCATATCTGCGATGAATACTTTGTAGACATCATCTAGTACTTGAGTACATGTATTGTCCCTCAAGAATACAATACCGCAGAGAAGAAAAACCTGGTAGTTGGGGCTGCAGACTATTAGTTGATTGCAGGAAACTTATACAAAATGGGTGAAGATAGCATCTTGAGAAGATATGTTCTAGAACACAAAATACCAAGGATTTTAGGATAATACCATGAAGGAATATCAGGAGAAAATTACGCAGGCAAAACTACTTCACAAAAGGTGTTGTGCTCAGGACTATGGTGGCCAACCATTCACAGAGAATCAAAAGAGTGTTTCCAGTGATGCGATGTACTTCAGAGAGTTGGTAAACCAAATAGAAGGGATGAGATGCCCCTAGGACCACAAGTAACGTTGTAGGTATTCAAAAAATGGGAAATAGATTTTGTGGGACCAATTAAACCACCCTCCAAGAGAACGGGAGCAAAGTACATTATCACCATGATAGAATACTTGACAAGATGGGTGGAAGCAACATCAGTCAAATATTGCAGTGCAGAAACAACAACCCATTTTCTGTTTGAACAAGTGAGCACTAGATTTGGTCACCCAAGAATTTTGATCAGTGACCAAGGCACTCACTTGATTAACAACACTATTAAGGTTATGACTGAGGAGTTTGAAGTCCATCATCAAAAGAGTACACCATATCATCCACAAGCGAATGGAATAGTAGAAGCCTTTAACAAAATCCTTGAAAATGAACTGACAAAGATCTGTAATGTCAATAGGGATGATTGGGACCTAAAAATACCAACAGTATTGTGGGCTTACAGGACCACATGAAAAAAGTTGACGGGACACACACCATTCAGATTGGTATATGGACAAGAAGCAGTGGTGCCATTAGATTTTTTTGTACCCATTATGTGCGTAGCAACAACTATGAACATGACAGAATGAGGCGCAGTACAGGACAGGATGAATCAATTGATGATCAGGGAGGAACATAGGATCCTAGCAGGGTTCCACCAACAATTTCAAAAAGGAAGGGACAATCTTGGCATGACACACATATCAAGAGGAAAAATTTCAAGGAAGGAGACTTAGTGTTGATGTATGACAGTAAATCCATCCAGCATCTGGGAAAACTCATAATGAACTCGTTAGGACCATATGAAGTACACATTGTCACAGATGGGAGATTTGTATAGTTGGAGGACTTAGGATGCACAGAACTCAGAGGAATGATCAATGGGAGCAGACTGAATTTGTATAATGACAGTCGATCACCCGCAACTTGAAAGACACCACGCAGTCAAAAAAATAAATACACACACACATATATTGTATAGGAGATAAAAAGGGAACAACAAATGCATAGTGCGTTGAAGCTAGAAGGAGGATGCGCCAAAAGTAGAATGATCATGCACGATTGAAAATACTAGTCAATGGAGACAAGGCCAATGGGAAGTTCAAAGAGAAAACAAGCAGGAAAGGAAGATACAACAAAATAAGCGCCAAGTGATGGAGGTTAGCCGAATTGAATGTCATAAATGATTGGCGAGACGCTGCATTGATTGCGCCAACTGGAAGCAGAAAGGGAAA
This sequence comes from Picea sitchensis, assembly GCA_010110895.2. Lineage (NCBI taxonomy): Eukaryota > Viridiplantae > Streptophyta > Pinopsida > Pinales > Pinaceae > Picea > Picea sitchensis. The sequence goes on from SNQJ01S0018967.1 coordinate 8,341, forward strand.
TTAATGGCAAGTATGAAGGAACCAACGGTTCATTTAATTCATAATCGCAGTAATGTCTTCAATAAGCTTCACACAATGCCAATACAAAGGAAGGATGCGGGAGTGAGAAGATTATTGAGAATTTGGAAAAGGCACAAAGAAATAGAGCATACGAAGTAGAGAGTTAAGTTTGCAGAGGTTGTAGAGGCTACTGAGCTCAATGAACTACAAGGTTTTACCACCATGGCAGCACCTAAACAAGGAGAACCGATCCAGACTACCAAACAACCCCGAGGTAGGACTAGAGCACAAACGCAACCACAGGGAAGTGAACAACAACCATCTCAGCCACCAGAAGTCGTTAATGTGGACAAAATACCATCACCGGAGGCAACACCAGTAAGCCCCACACCCATTGAGGAAGAAACCCAACAAAAAAATTATGCGAGCATGAACACTCATATGCCGAAAGAGGGGCAGGGACGACAGAATGAGGACATAGGAAGCCAAGTGCAACCAGAAAACCCTATATAAGCCCCGAGAGTCAACGAGATGGATCTAAACCAGGAAGAAATGATCGTGCTAGAAGAATCACAGACAACCGTGTCTAAACAACCACAGGAGGGAGAAATGGAATATGTCACTGGTCAACCATAGCAGTATGTCGCAGAACGAACAATGGAGGCTGGAACCTTGAGTCAACCACCATCGCGAAAGGAAAAGTAGATAGAAACTAGGTCACCATGCAGACAACCCGCTGCAACAATTGTTTTTTTGCGCATACAAGAGGGGGTAGAGAAATTGAGGTACTCAGACCACGATGTAATGCAAATGGACAAGTTCATAGAGTTCACTAAGAAGTTCTACCTACAGATTGTGGGTATAGGATCCTTTGGGGAACCAATTCATCAACCAGTCCAGTGGGCAATAGTACTGTCCAAAACTAGAATTCTAGGTCTGTTGGACCTACCGCACTTTGGGAGAGGTCAGTATGCAAACAATTGCGTCAAGCAGTTGATGGTGATCACATATGACATATATTTGTGGCTAGAACATCTCATCTCAATATATGTAGAGATCATCGCACACATCATAGGGATGTCATCAAGGGGCATGGATCTCGCATAGTTCCTCGAGGAAAAAATGAAGGAGAAAGCACTAGTCGAGGAGATGAAAAATAAATACGGCATCGAAAGGGGGTCGCTCGAAATCATTATCAAGCGTATTAGTGACATCGCAACAAGAATGGCCACAAAAATTATGGCATGCAAGTTTCTTAGGAAATTCTGCAAGGAGGAAGTCCTGGCCGGGGATGTCGCAGCTACAACACAGTGTGTCAAGGGCACCACAGTCAGTTGGGCCCCTTATTTGTTGAATATGTTCCCAGATGACTAAAAGGATGCACATGATCTAGGGACAGAGTTCCATTATTCATGGATACTCATCCTGATAGCCATTATGGGATGGAAAGAGACAAACTATACATTATTTTCCATGAGACCCAAACCCTACCATGGAGTGCGATACTTATCTCTTAGAGTCACTTTGGACGCCAATAACAAGAGAGAGAATGCAGCTATATTCAAAGCATATCTCTACGACCTATAGGACACCATCGCCAACACTTGGAGGATAACACTGGAAGCTATTGCATGGTATCAGGGCATATCCAACTTCAAAGCCACTAGACATGCAATGTGGATCCAGGCGTGGAAGGACCCCGACAAGAAATGGCTACAATTGCGTTACTGCATCATGAAGGGGGACATGAAAATGTCCATTAAGGATTGGGAATATGAATGGAGGATTCTAGTCCTCACTCGAGACATTCCTGCAGAAATAGAGGAGGAGGAGGTAAGACATGAACATACACATGCTACGGAGGTAGGGAAGGAACAGACACAGCCCCAGGAAGTAACAGTGACCAAGAAACCAAGGACATGTCAGAACAAGCCACAACATAAGAAAGGGAGGACATACAAAACAAGAGTCTAGATGAGGAAGAAGAACAACACACATACACCCCATGTACAACAGAAATAGGCCGAGGCAGTAAGAGTCTAGATGAGGAAGAAGAACAACACACAAACACCCCATGCCAAATAAACAGGGCCGAGGCAGTAAAAGGAAATATATCAAGTTCTACTCCACAAGAGTTGGGCCAGACTAAGCATCCAACCACCCAGACAGGGGATGCGCACAAGAATACAAAGGACATAGAATGCCCGTATCACACACTCCATCACAAATAAATGGTGGCCCAAGTGGTCCAGGATCGCACATTAGAGGATTTTGACAATGCTATGTGCCAAAGGGAAATAATTGAAGAAGAGTTGGCATACATATGACAACTCCTCAAGCAGATCAGGGAAGCACGGGCAGCTGGCATCAGCGTATAAATGGGATCATCAACATCACATATAGGAGGAGAGCCTAGAGCAAGAAATCATGATACAATCGAGATGATAGCACAGTCGAGAATATCCCAAAGAACACACAAATGACTGAACTCATGGCGACAGAGAAGATTGATTAGATTGTGCAGACAATCGATCAATACCAATAGGAGATCGATAATATCTTGGAGAATCTCACACCTACCACTCAACCAGAGGTGAGGGAGAAAAGGAAACATGAGGCAACAACGCAGATACAAGAGATAGGATGACAAGTCCATGTGACAGACGACTTGTTCGAGAAAGAAGCGGAGATTTGGACGAAGCTGGAAGAGGATCAACAGATCTGGCAATTGGACTAGGAAGGAGAAAGGATAAGTGCAGGTATCCAGGACCTCAAGCAAAGGCAAACGACAATGTCAATCACAGATCGTGTCAAAGGGGTGCAAGACATGAAGAAACTGTAGGCATAACTCATAACTACACAGATGTAGCAAAAGGAGCACTAGGCTCAAATGGAACCGCTCCAGGAGTGACCAGCAGAGGTCATTGCACAGGAAGAGGAAGCAAAAACACATATGGAATAGACCCAAGAAGAATGTGCAAGGATGGTCAGTGACGATATTGCAGTGCATATATTGGATGCACTCAAGGAAAAGACTGCATAGGCCCAAACACAAGCAACGAAGCTCATGGAGAAGTTCCAAGCGATCACAAGGGAAATTGATGAAGCACATAAGGGTTAGGTGGCTCAAGACGAGCCACATGTCAGTGTTGGGGGCTTGTTGGAAGTAGGACAAATCATAAAGAAAGGCTATTTTGGGAAGGAAGGCATGCATGAAGAAAGAGACAGTTGGAAGGAAGAGCAACACACGCACATGCATGGAAGACCTAACGAAGTTAGGGTTAGGGTTTTTGTAATACATTGCAATGGATGATGAGGAAAAAATGTATAAATAGATATAAATAGGTTTCATATAAAGATCCAGAGTCAGGTTTAGAGAGTCTAATGAGGCAACGAGAGGAAGGAGTCATGTTTTGATGACTACGTTGTAATAATCTGTGATAGGACCCAATTTTTTAAGTTGTTAAGTTGTAGAATGTCACGAGGGTAGATATTGAGGGTTGGATCATAGGACAAGGATCCTAGTGTGATCTATTCTGCATCATAATAGATCTTGACCTGACTGGGAATGAGTTGTAAAGCGCATGGAGCTGTATTTTTGGAACTGCCATAATAGAAGAGCTTGAGAGGCAAATCTTTGTGGATGTATCCTAGGAGGGGGTGAACCATGACAAAAACTGTGTTACGTGATTGAATGATTGTGTTTCTTTTACTGGTTATGAGTATATCTTAGTATGATGAATGAATGATATAAGTACATTACATGCATAATTTGGAATGACAATATATTGCTTTAATAAGTTAAATAAAACTCTCAACTCACACTTCTCAGATCTCTATTCAATCCTGGACTGAAAACACTTGAGTATTGCAATCACCCATTAAGACTATCTTGGGTGAGACTATGGAGTGCACTCTATGCGCTGCGTCACCTTCTAGTTTACCATAAGGGCTGATAGTTTTAGACGCTTTGTTGGAACCCCAGTAGACTGAACCTGAGTCAATCATGTTAAAAGTATAACACAGGGATATCTAAACCAACAAACTCCATTGTCATTACACCTTTGTGATATAGTAATATCTTAATAGAAGTATATAATGATCTGATGTACCTACCTCAAGGTCCCTTCAATAACTCTTTTTTAGATGCGTTGTAAGACTTCATTGTATCTACTGCAAATTCTATGATAAATCCTGCAACAATGTTGACTAACCAAAAATCTATTGCACGCGTAAACTTATTATCAACACATTGTAACTACATGATCTCTTCAGGATTCCACTCTAGCTGTCTGATCTAATTGGTAGGATGGTTTTATTTCAATGTTTTTATCCACTCCTGCAATACATGCGGGAAATTACAGAAAAATACTTCATGCAAGTCATTGAATACGTACTTGTCCGGATATTTGCACGGTGTCAACTTCAGATTTCTGTTATCTTTCTGCACAAACTCTAACTCCTTTGTCTTCAACCAGCTCTATATCTCTGCTTTCATTGGATTCCACGGTCTCAACATCCCCTTTTAGATTCTCATTCTCTCAATGTCTTGTTATCCGGTCTGACATTCCTTTGACGCGGATTCCACAAATCTCATATACTCAGTCCCACTTTCTTCCAACCAATCGGCAACAAAACCATTTGTTGGATTTTTTCTCTTCTTGTATTGGTATTTGTCTTACTTAGGATTCCTTATGGGTTATTCTGATTCTATATTACTATCATAGGTTGGCCCCAGTTCAGATTTGATAAGATCCCATCAAAATCCCTTTAAAACTATTTGCCCCTCTAGTAGACCAAAAGGAAATGCAACACACAAAGTGCACTGCGTAGTGTCACTCGAGATAGCTCTATGGGTGGCTGAAATAATTACGTGTTTGCAACCTGGGAATGAGTGGAGATCTATGATTGTACTCTGCAATGTTTATTCATTCAGTCTAACATCTACTTATAGCATTCATTTTATTCATGCATGTGGAATACCAGATATAACTAGTTATTTCATTCATCCAACATTCAACAATTAATCATCCATCAAGACATATACATTCATTCACATAACACAGGTGTTACCATGGTTCACCCCCTTTTGGGCTTTGTCCACAAAGATCTGGCTCTCAATATTTTATTATGGTTCAGTAATATATCATGTCATGTGTGTTTACAATCTTAGGTCTCATTCTCTTCTACAAGCTCCTCGTTCCCTATGAGGTTGACTAGATCGCACAAGGATCCTCAACCTGTAATCTAACCCTCAATATCGAGTTGCTAACTACTTTCCTAGCTCATCAGCTTAATGACTAGTACAGTTCTTACAGTTGTCTCTTCCTCTATGTGTCTTTGTGTATCTATCCCCCCTTTTATCTCCCTTCGTCTAAGTACTACTTATTTATATCCTTGTCTCACCGGCCATTATAATACATTACAAAAACCCTAACCCTAGCATTGTTACGTCTTCCTTTCATGCATGCCTCGCATGCTTCTCTTACACGTGTTGCTTCTCTTTCCAGCTGTCCTTTCCTCCTTGCATGCTTCTCCTCAAAAAATAACATTTCTTCCTGACTTAGCCTGCATCCAACAACTACCTGAACCATGGGCCTAAAAAATCACCATTATTGGCCTAAAACATATTTAACTCATTAAATATTTCACTAAGTCAACTTTAACCCAACATTCCTCCCTTTAAACTTGACTTGGGTTTATTATCCTACCACCCTTAGAGTTTATAACCATGGTATTTGGGAATTTGGTTTTCCTCCCTATAACCTAGGCCTACATGATCTAGACTTTACTAATAATTTACCACGGGTATTGATGTTTCAAGAGTTGACTCTAGGTTGTACTAGAGACAAGCCTTAACACATTTTGAAGAAAATAATGATGTTGATTGATCAGTTTTTGGAGGCTTCTATATCTAGGTATGAACGAGCCTTTCAACCATTGTAAAATAGAAATAAAGAGGCATGAACTTGTTTGCTAAATCCATTTAAATTCATGAGGATAGATAGAATAAGTGAGATAAACAAAACTGGAAAAAAAAAAACTAGGTACCTAACAAGGATAAATCTGGCCTTCCTTTTAGTGGAAGAAATAACACAAAACTCACTTAGGTTGCATTTAATCTTCAAAATTTAAGAAAATATATCTGCGCATGGGTCTTGTTTTTCTCACAGCAAAATAGAGGAAAATCCACAATCAAATAAATTATTTTTAAATTCATTCACTGCAGAGGTTGTACTGAATTATGACTGCTACAACCTAAATGAATTAATGACAAGGAGAAAAAGGTTGATAGAACATGTAAACAAAGAACAGGAAATACATGATTTAACACACGAGGTTTAGAATCTCTTTGCTTCTGTCAATAATATCACTAAAAGAAACATGCATTACATTCCTAGGACAAAAGGCTCTCGGGCTTCTCCCCCACTCCCTATTACAATCATAGAATATATATAAAACAATAAAACTGATAAACTATTATTGACTTCTAGGAGTCAAACTCAATCCAAAAATAAAGATGCAATAACTATGGAAGAGTTTGCCAAAGATCTGGAATGTTGAATCTTGATTCTCTCGATTTGAAATGCTCGAAGCCATCATCTGCCACTTCCATACTTAGATCTATTTGACTTCCTACAAATGATATATGACCTACTCATTATAATGCTTGAAATATGGATAGTTGGGATGCTTGTTTCTAAAAAATAGAACAAAGACACCTCTTCACATAAAAATATCCTGGAACTTATCCCATCGAGAAATGAATGTAGGATTTTATCATGATATCAAAAAATATCCCATGATTCACTTTCCTTGTTGGAGCTATAGTCCACCTTGAACTTATCGCTACCACCTATTCTTATCCTCTGACTATTGATTCTAATCCCAATTTAGGATTTCTGCTGCCACATATTTTCTTGCTCAATATTGAGTACCTTGAATATGCTTGATGTTTCTTCAGTCTGCTTAACTGTTATTTCAAGACTCTTCCAAAAAAATCTACAGGAGTTAATTGGTACCTTCATACCCCCACTCACATCAAGAACAATCACAAGATATATGGGTGCTATGTCACTTATATAGTGAGGTTCCCACACTAGGCCCTTAATATGCTTTATGGATAAGTAAAGTTTGAGAACATAACCCTCTTCTCGAGCATTAGTTCTGAGTAGATTTTAGGTGTCGAATGTACACTCATAAATTCTATATTGATGGGTTCCTTTCATTTGAATTATGATGTGACTTTAGCTACTTATGGTCCATCTCCTTACACCTATAGATTTCATGACGAATGTCTACTTGGATAGTTGGAAACCGAATGGAAACAACCAAATCGAAAAAAATCATTTGCTGGTGAGGACACTTGTGAATACAGAAGCTGTGAAATTCGAAAATTTGTTCGGGCATAGTTCTCGAACGTTTAGTAGTTAGCGCCTTGGAGGATAAACCACGCTACATTTTCATTTTTTTCGTTGTGGGATATATCCCACATTTGTTGATTGATAGTATTTGTTGGTATTCAAATATTTCACCGTTCCCACAATTGTTCAATTTGTAGTGCACCCCTCTTGGGCCTTCTCGTGATCTCCTCCTCCATGTGACTTGATGGATGACGCTTAGGCATTCGGTCTTGACTGGCTTGTATTGTGTTGCAGGTGCTTGGCTCGATACTTTAATTGTAGATTGGGTCCATCAGGTAATTTTCCCAATAATTGTTTACATGAAAATACTTTGTGCATATGGGTAAACTAGATAGGACATAGGGGTAATTTTCCCAATAATTGTTTACATGAAAATACTTTGTGCATATGGGTAAACTAGATAGGACATAGGGGTAATTTTCCCAATAATTGTTTACATGAAAATACTTTGTGTATATGGGTAAACTAGATAGGACATAGGACATAGGGGTAATTTTCCCAATAATTGTTTACATGAAAATACTTTGTGTATATGGGTAAACTAGATAGGACATAGGGGTAATTTTCCCAATAATTGTTTACATGAAAATACTTTGTGCATATGGGTAAACTAGATAGGACATAGGGGCTTGGAACCTTTTATTATTTTCAAAGCTTTAAAAAAATGATAAAGAGCCATTTTAAAATTATAAGAATAATATTAAAATATTCTAATTTATATATATAAATTTGTAGCAAAATGATAAAATATTATTATAAAAATAATATTAAAATAACAATTTATATATATATAAGAGAATTGTAGCTTGGTTTCACAACTTGGCATTTTTAAACCCATTTCAAAGATTAAGGAATTGTGAATAAATATAGAGAGGAGACCTTGGAAAACTTTTGATGTTAAATCTTTGATTTTGACAAATTAAATTAAAGATTTGAGATTTTGTGAAGCTTTATATATATAAGAATTGTAGCTTGGTTTCACAACTTGGCATTTTTAAACCCATTTCAAAGATTAAGGAATTGTGAATAAATATAGAGAGGAGACCTTGGAAAACTTTTGATGTTAAATCTTTGAGATTTTGACAAATTGCGATGCAAAGATTTGAGATTTTGACGGTAGAGAAGCTTGGCGAAAATGGCGAAAGGTTTAGAGGTTTGTTGCAGTGGAAAAGCTTATGTCAGATGACACAAGGATTAAAATGTAGCGCAATTGACAATTTTTTTTTCCAAGGGAAACAAAGTTTAGAAATTTCAATATTTGTTCTAATACGTATGCATGCCTAACCAGGTCTTAAATTTGTATGCCCATTTACATGCAATTCTCTATTATAACAATAATATTTTTTTGTTTATTTAGTTTTGCTACTATCTGGAGGACGCCATGGGAATGCACTCACCATGTCCTCTGATTCTTTTTATTGACACTTACATTCCCCCATCCTCTCACCTTGACATTGCTTTGACTTCCACTTGTTTTTTTCATTGATGGATGGTGCTTAGGCGTTCGGTCTTGACTGGCTTGTGTTGTGTTGCAGGTGCTTGGCTCGATACTTTAATTGGAGATTGGGCCCATCAGGTAATTTTCCCAATAATTGTTTACATGAAAATACTTTGTGCATATGGGTAAACTAGATAGGACATAGGGCTTGGAACCTTTTTATTTTTAACCAAAGCTTTAAAAAAAAGATGATAAAATATTATTTTAAAATTATAAAATAATATTAAAATAATACAATTTATATATATAAGAATTGTAGCTTGGTTTCACAACTTGGCATTTTTAAATCCATTTTAAAAATTAAGGAATTGTTTTATTTTTAACCAAAGCTTTAAAAAAAAATGATAAAATATTATTTTAAAATTATAAAATAATATTAAAATAATACAATTTATATACATAAGAATTGTAGCTTGGTTTCACAACTTGGCATTTTTAAACCCATTTCAAAGATTAAGGAATTGTGAATAAATATAGAGAGGAGACCTTGGAAAACTTTTTTATCAAAGCTTTAAAAAAAATGATAAAATATTATTTTAAAATTATAAAATAATATTAAAATAATACAATTTATATATATAAGAATTGTAGCTTGGTTTCACAACTTGGCATTTTTAAACCCATTTCAAAGATTAAGGAATTGTGAATAAATATAGAGAGGAGACCTTGGAAAACTTTTGWTGTTAAATCTTTGAGATTTTGACAAATTGCGACGCAARGATTTGAGATTTTGACGGTAGAGAAGCTTGGCGAAAATGGCGAAAGGTTTAGAGGTTTGTTGCAGTGGAAAAKCTTATGCCAGAYGACAMAAGGATTAAAATGTAGCGCAATTGACAA